>JAOQML010000633.1:0-12995 GCA_027568935.1 Erythroxylum urbanii | reverse complement strand
CTCAAATCTCTCGATAAGCTCTTTAGGGTTTCGAAATTTGGCTGATGGAAAAATCTGTTCTTCTGTTCTTTAATGTACTATTTATACCTTGGAAGCGCTAGCGAAGTCGAAATGGTCTGAAAAGTCACTCAAAACTTGACGTTTTCAGATATTTTCATGTCTGCTCAATGCAGGCCACGATCGTGGCCAGTGCCTAACCCTTTTTGTCATGATCGTGACAAAAGTATCATGATTGTGGCCTGGTTTTGGCCTCTCTGTCACGATCGTGACTAAAGTGTCATAATCATGGCCTAGCTCCTGATGGCTCACATCTTTCTGTCTATTGTGCCACGATCGTGGGTCGTGGTTTTAGTTCGAAACTCTTCGAAATTTCTCTGTTCTTCGCCGTTTACCTTGAAACACTAACAAACACATCAAGGTATCTCAAAAACATAATATTTAAGCTCAAAGACTCATACCAACCCATAAAAACACTTAAACACATAAACTAACACAATTAAAACATAAGGACACACTCAACACTCAAATTAACACTAAATACATAACAAATTGAACCCTAAAATATATGCAAATCACAACTATCACCATCCTGTATGGTGTTCTGGATATAGGAGTAGTGTCAGGCACAATTTAAATAGATAGCTCCACTTCCCTTTCGGGAGGAAGCCTAGGTAGTTGTTTAGGAAAAACATCCAAAAATTCGTTCACCAACGGAATGTCTTGGAGTTTTACACTTTCCCTCTTAAAATCAAGTACAAAAGCTAAATAAACTTCACATCCCTTCCTAAGAAACCCTCATGCTTACATAGCAGATATCACAACAGTTAGAGGACTAATGCGAATGCCATACAATATTATTTTAGTTTGATTGAGTTTCTTAAACACAACAGTTTTAGCTCTACAATCAACAATTTCCGATGCTTGGACAACTAATCCATACTTAAAATCAAGTTAAATTCACGAAAGGAAATTCAATTAGATCTGCTACAAACTCACTACCTTGGATCAAACCATGACAATTTTTATAAACCATGTTAACAAACACACTACTACTGAGAAGACTGGTTACATGAATATCATAATTTAATTGATCTACAAGCATCTTTTTATCAATAAATTCTCCAACAAAGATACAAGATCGGGTAGATCTATAATTGATCAAATCATGCAATTCAAAGTTAGAGAGAGAAGCAGTAATAGTAATAACCTCAGGTGTGCCCTAGTCTTCGGGAGCCTTTATAGCATAGGCCTGAGGTGTATTATAAGGTGCAGCAAGTCGGCCAATAGTTTCTGAAGCAGTACTCAGATTAGGCCTAAATTGGCCAGATCCTTCACGACCCCTACCACTTCCTCTATTTCCTGTTTAGAAGCTTCTCTACTAGTTTGTGACTCCTGAGACTGATTCGCAGGACAATTAGCTACAAAATGATCAGTGCTGCCACATCAGAAACATGCACCCGTAGTCCTCGTACAAGTACCCCAATGATATCTGGAGCAATGAGGACACTTCGGTGCACTAGAACCTGGGCCCACAAAGGAACCCTTACTAAAACCAGTCGATAGGCGAAAGCTTTTTTGCCTTCCTCTTGCTACAGATCTTTGGGTGATTCCTATGTAGTGAAAGCACCTTCACAACTTCTCTTACCCAAAGATTGACCTCCTCTAGACAAACCCTTTCGATGAGTTTTGTCTCTTTTAACTATCTTTATTTTGACAGCAACTTGAATCATCTGATGATAATTCACTTGCTACAGAAGAGTGAACGCTTCACTATGCTCTTTAATTAAGTCATTCAAATTGTCTTTAAACTGAAGACATTAGAAATCCTTAGTAAGCATAGTTTCAGGAGCATATTTGCTTAGTCGATTGAATTCTTTTTTATACTCCGCAATAGAAAGATTTCTTTGCTTTAGGCTCAAGAACTGTTTTCATCGCTCATTTTTATAGGGTGTTGTAACATATTTCTCTTTAAATTAATGGGAAAGAAATCCCAAGTTAGAGGTTCAAGCGACTGGGGATATCTTAGAACATATTTCCACCATTCATAAGCCGCTCCATGAAGAAGGGAGACAACACAGTGCATTATCTGTTCAAGTGGGCATCTAATTTCAACCAACACTCTTTTCACCTTTTCTAATGAGAACTCAGCTTTTTCATATTCATCCAGAGATGTACTTATTGGCCTTCAAATTTTTTTCTTGATGAATAAGCATGATTTAAATTAATTATGAGCTCTTTATGGATTTATGTTGTGGAGTTAATTATTATGTTAATGTTAGTAAGATTTTATGACATAGGTTAATGGAATTAAAGTGTTAAGGTAGTAAGGTTGCATGAAGGGCATTTTAGGCATGTCACTTAAGTTTGGAGACCATGAAGCATATAAGGAAGGGTAGGAATGACTTTTACCCCTCATTAAGGCAAAATTGGAAAACGAAAAGTGTGTCGTGTGTATTAGAAAAACAAAAAAGTGATTGAAGTGGGAAAGAAGTGGAAAAAATGAAACAAAGCAAGAGAAGTGAGAGAGAGTCGACAATTAGGGAGGAAAAGGGAGAAGGCACGTTAGGGTTTCATCATTTCTTAGCTTTTAAGAGAGATTTTGAGGTGATTCAAGAAGAGAAAAAGGTAGAGGAAGAGAAGAGCTTTCATTAGAGCTAAGAAATCCATTGTTTGGTGAAGATTCAAGGTAAGTTCATGTGTAATCTTTTGGATTTTTGTAAGGTTTTGGGTTATGAAGCTTAGGAAATGGATGAGTTTAAGTATTCTAGAATCAATTTTTAGTGAATATACTTGTTGGGTTCTCAATTGGAAGTCCTAGTGAATTGGGAATTTTGTCTTTGATAAAAGGGAATCAAAGAAGGCAAGAGGAGCAAAAGGAAAGACATTTTTGAGAAACTTTTAAGCAAGAAATTCAAGGTGGGTTACTTGTTTATAGTTGAGTTAATGAGCCATAAGAAATTTTCCAATCAATAAAGATTTAAATGATTTCAATTGCTTTATAAATGTTGCATTTTATTGCTTCTTGAATGATTGAATTTTTTGCTATATGTTTGGTACATGAATCTTGATGATGATTTATGAAATGATGATGAAAATTGTATTTGAAAAATATCATGCTTATGGAAATCATGTTTTCAAAATGTGCCTTTATTCTTACTTTCATTTATATTCTTTTCTCTTATTACCTGCTTGGTAGCTCTCACCATTTGCTACAGTCTTTGAAAAAGAAGAAAATATAGTCCACCGATCTTTCTTTGTTTAAGCAACACTACATTTGGAGCTCTAATAAGATCCATTTGCATACTTTTTCCATCATTATCCAAAATTATAATATTTTCTTCCTATAATATTTTCTTATCTCTTCTCCTTATAGCAAGAAGCAAAGAAACTCACTACCAACCAAAAACAATGCAATAGCTTTTGTTGGCTTTGTACAAAATTTAGGAGTTTTAGAAAAGATGGAGAAGTTAAGACAAGTTTGCATATCAACAACAAAAGAACTCACCTTCATTGCTTGTAGATTGGAACTCCGATGGGTGCTCTAGAGACTCAGCTATAGAAACTGTTAGATTAAGTCTTAGCTTCGATTTTAAAACCATTGCCACCGATATTATTTTGGTATCTTCAACATATAAGCACTCACATATCTTTAATTTAACTATTAAATTTATGAAATTTTATTTCATTGAATTACTTATGTAAATTTGATTAATAGGTGTGTGATTGTTTTGAAAAATTATGGTGACGAACTAAGAATCTATTGGCGCAATAAGAAAAAATCAATTATTATTTCCTAAAATTTTAAGTTAGAAAGTTTGATCCTTTCTTTTACAACTAATTATCACAATTGAGAATGATAAAAGAGTGTTTTGTAAGTTTTGTTTCAAATTATACTTCTAAAAACATTCTTTTGCTTTAGTATATTCAATATCATTCCTGTAATACATAAACAATATATAAACTCCAATAAATCTAATTTACAACTTATACTTTATTTTCTCAAAGCATTGGTATATTTATCTATTTGTCTTATATCAACATGCAGATTAATAGTTATTATTGTGGACAACAAATAATTAGAAAGTTGAATTGTTATTTAAGCTTATTTTCAATATAAAGGAAAATATATAAACTTATTTATTGCATAACTTGTCAAAAAGAGGAAATGCTCTTTAGTGAATAGCAAGAACTAATTGTCAAGTTAAATATTGAGCCAGATAGTTTTTTATAGTGCAATGTATTTTTGTAAATAAATTGGGAAATACCTATTATTTTATGCCTTTGTAATCAATTGAATGCAATTTTATGTATGACATTATTATTTTAATTAATAAAGGCATTTTTATTTATATGAATGTTGTTAGTTACATTTGATATTTTAATGTTAAAGGTAAAATCTTTAGAATAATTACTATGCAACTGATATTATAATAAGATCATAATTGTGAGATTCTATTTGTATTATATGTATAATTCCTAAATTATTCCTAATTGTAGTTACGACAGTTATTGATAAAATAGTTAAACTATCACATATTAAATTTCTTTCTTATGAAGAAAGTAATTGATCTTATAAATTAAAGTATGGAGATATTTAAACAAATATGTGAGTGCTTATTAGAGAATAAGTTTACTGAATTGACTTGATTATGAGGATCCCAAATGAAATATTATTTATGTTTCTGTAAATTTCCTTGTTATGGTAGTTGTATAATTGATCTTTAAACTTAAGATTACCAAAGTATCTCATGTGATAATCACTATATTTTTATGCTACTTATAACCTATTCTATTTAGGATAGTTGGGTTAGTAGTACTTGGATATAGTATAAACCATATCAAGATAATTGAGCAAACCAATAAAGAATTTGTCACTCTAAAGAAAATATTCCATTGTTCTTAATTAATAGTGATTTAAGGAATTCTTTGACAAGAGGGAATGAGATTTGAAAAGGTATTTTCAAATATCAATTATAAATTAATTTCTAATTAGCTAAAATGAATATAATTGAATTTAAATGAATAAACACTAAATCCATACTCTATGTCTAATTGAAAAATTAGACAACGAAAGTATTAAATTATACATCATAACTATGCATAAACATGTTAAGTTAAACCACTTTGACATTCTTAATATTTGGGTGGTCGTGACATATTGCTAGACCTTAATCTTGATATATGATTACAAATTATTTAATTAGAGAATTAAAAGATGTTTAGAATTATGATTTATAATCATTATTAATACATTAAGAATATATTAATTCATACATAAAAGAGTAGTTAAAAAGAGAAAAATCAATTCAAACTAAGATGGACTTAATTGTGAAATTTAAGAAACTGTAAGGATCAAAAATAAGATATTTGATTTTGTTAAATTGAATTGTAATTATAATTAGAGTTTGACTATAATTAGGAACTTTAATTTTAATAAGAGTGAAACTTGGTACTGCTATCGCCTGCAACCAAATTAATACTAACTCTAGTAATAAAAATGTAGTTAGTGAAGAGTTGAGATCGTTCCCACGAGGAATTTTAACAAAAAATGTTAAACGGGTTGAAAACAAAATGGGGGTTTTGAATTGACGTAAATTAAAAGAATTAAAAAGGCTAAAATTGAAAAATAACAAAAATATTCAAATCTATAAATTCAGTAAACAAACCTTGGTTTCAAGTCACTGACGTTATCAAACTAATATGGATCCTTGATATAAAACTCAGTTCATTAACAAACATTCATTGGGGGTTGTTTTCTCTTAAGATTAAATGAATACAAACATGTATTCTAAACATTCTTATTAGTCAACAACTTGGATACGATCTTAAGTTTAGTTGATTAATAGCTTTAAGAACTAAGAAATCAATGAACAAGACAACACATGTATGACATGTATTTAATCTAGATAAGCGTCTTCTTAGAATTTCCAACTTTAACGTAAAGATGATAATCCTAATTGCTACTTGTGATTAGCAAGACTGAACGTCATATCCTATTAATCTAGCTATAAACTAAACAAATCAATTCCTAGTTGCGTACTCTAGAAATCAATAAATCAATTATGAAAAAATAAATTGCAAGACAATTAATATCCATCAATGAAAGAAACTTTATTTAGAATCTCACCATACTAGATGATAACACGGTTCCCTTTAACCAAGAAGAAAAGTTTAGCTATTCATAATAAAAATAAGAGCAAATAGAATAATAATAAAAGATAAAGTCTTCATCCCTGGTCCTTTATGAAAAATACGAAATTTCTATCTTAAAATAAGAAAAACTAGAAAAGAAAAGAAAAGAAGCTACAGAAATGAGAAAACAAAAGTTTAGGTTCTGCGTAAACAGTGAATGTTTTTAAGAATTTTTATCTTCTCTCTCTTCCATCCTCTCGTAATCTTCAACTGATATATCTGCCAAATCTTTAGGTCGTAAATCCCCAACCATAAGGCAACATTTGAATTTCAAAATTATAAAGATTTTGGATGAATCGAATCTGATTTGAAATCAAATTTTGCAGATAGGTTTTTCCCTTGTATGCGCCGATGCTTGGTCATCTATTTTTCTGCCAGTTGAGAATTCATTTTGTCTTTCTTTTATTTCCATCTTTTTTATCCAATTTCATCTTCCAAATGTTGAAATCCTCCTGAGAACAATTTAGAAACAAGTCCATCAATTTCACACAATAATTTCAACACATTAAAGAAATTTATCCCAAAATTAGTACAAAATTGACAACTTAACAAATTCCCCCATACCAAACCTTTGCTCGCCCTCGAGCAAATATTCCAAAGCAATACACTTTATCAATTCATCCTTCGTAAGATTAAGTACACACAATCCACTAAACTTGAGCCAACAAGAGTTAGGTTGAAACACACATGATAATCACTTTTCACTGATACAAATAAACAAAGTCAAATTAAACATTCTTTGTTCAAAGGCAAGTATGAAACCAAGGTGAATTCTTCTCACAGATTTCTCTCTTTAAACTCAAGTGTTTAAGGTTGAAGTGTTTCCTTCAAATCCCCTTCTAGCAGATTACATTACCATAAGCTTGCAAATTTACCAGTTATCATTCGTTCGAATTACATGAGCTCATAGATCAGAAGGACTTCATTCTGGGTTGTAATAGGGCTGGGTTCAAGGGTAAGGTAAAAATGGCAAAGGTTTAATCACAAGCATTCACAAAGTACTAAGTAAGAGGGATAACCAGCTATAAGTTTTGAGATAAACATGTAAATACAATGGACTATAACTACTCATTACTAACTAATGCTACTATACTTTATTTATAATTTTCTTTTCTTCTTCTTTTTTTATTTTTCGTTTTTTTCATTTCATTTTTTTGAATAACACAACAATAGTAGCATATATCAACAAAACATGAGTAGAACTACCTCTAAAAATATCTCAAAATACAATACAAAACAAAAGTCCCTAAATTATAGGCATTAAATGCTTACTTGGTACTTCATTAAACTTGTAACAGGTAAGGCTGAAGGATTTTTGGGTTTCAATGTAAGGTGATTAATTCAAAACAACAAGGTTAAAGGCCCAATGAGGTTTGCAATGGAAAAATTTATTCAGTGGTCATTTAAGCTAAAGGGTTTAAACTAAAGAAGGCCTTAATCATTTCTATAAACCATGTAGTTAAACAAATTCATTCTGGTTCAATGCAAGTTCTGAAGGCAAGCCTGATTAGAGGAGCATCACATAATACAAGAATAAAATGACATAAAGATGATGTCATTAAGGCTCAAATTCGCTCACAAGAGGTTTAATTCAAGAAGTCACCTTAATTACACATATTACCTACTCACTCAAATGTTAAACTTTGACTAAGTGTATAAAACTAGTTATTGTGATTAATCAACATGGTTCACCTTAGACTCACATAGCCCAGTTTAATTTCATGCACACTCTCAATCTCATTCAAACTAATATGACCAAGGTTCATGGCTCAACACACGACACAAACAAGCAAAGAACAGAAAAAAATTTAAAGAAAAGATCAAAGAAAGGCAAGACCAAATAGTCCAACACATGTATTCCATATCCTTCCCCCACACCTAAACCAACATTGTCCTCAATGTCCAAAAATAATAAAAGCACAAAAGAGGGATGGGAATAGAAGTACTCCCCTAGATTGAAGACACCATATGCAACTTTGAAATGAATGATTGCAGCTTTGAAAACATAGATAGCATTATTGAAGTGAAAGATTGCAACTTCCTTTTCAAATGCCTACAAACAAAACAAACCAAAGAAAATAAGTAAAACACTCAAAGCAAACACCCAAAAGATATGCATAAAAGAGAAAAACACACAAAAGAAAGGGATACGGATGGGGTGCCTCCTATCAAGCTCTTATTTAAGGTCATAAGCTTGACCCTTGGTATATGTACATCATCCATTATCGAATAGATGCTTGAGCCCAATAGGTAGATGCTTAAGCCCAATAGGTAGCATGCTCAGACTTCGTAAGGAGCCTGGGGTAACTTCCCTCAAAGTCAGCTCCTTCTCAGCATGATGCTCCAAGACTTCTGATGAGTGGAACTTCATCGTTTCGCCTTCATACTCTAACGTCCACTCGTCTTTTTGGGCATCGATCTTCTCACATAAGGATGGTCTTTGTAAGAGTAATGCCAATTGATGTGGAGACTCGACATCCTACTTGCCACCTTTAATCTTTAGCTCACTTGCCCACAGCTCATTTAACTCATATGTGCTTAGCAGCTTTTCTTCTTCTTGCTTCTCTTCTTGTTCTTCTTTTTCTCTTACCTTAGGAGGTTACACATCCTCCATCTTTTCTTGAACTATAATCTCTTCCTCTCCTAACTCCACTTGTTCTTCCTTAATTTCTCTTTTGGAGATTTTTAGAGGTGGTTCCATAAATTCCTTCCCACTTCGCAACATGATAGCCTTAGCACTATGTTTGGGGTTGATTTCTGGCTGAGCTAGAAATTTTCCAAAATTTTGTGCCTCCAATCTATTAATGGAGGTTGCCATTTGGCTTAATTGATTTTCAAGATTTTGGATACTAGCTTGAGTATCCCGTTGAAATGTCAAAGTGTTAGTGAAGATTCTATATCTTCCAAGGAAGACTTGCCTTCGGGATTGGATGTCATTTATTGGAGTTATCTAGGCACATATGGTTGTCTAAATTGCTGGAAATTTATTGTATTTTTCTGTCCTTATGAGTTCCCATAATGCAAATTTGAATGATCCCGCCAACCTCGATTGTAGGTATTAGAAAATGGGTCATATTTCCTCTAATTTGGTTTAGCAAAACCGCCGAGGGCATTCATCTGTTCTGTGTTTTCTTCCTGCAAAATAGGACATGCGTCAGTGGGGTGTCCTAACATTTAACAAATTCCACATACCATTGCTTCTTCTTTCTTTGTAACCGCTAATTGTTACACCAAGGATGTAAGGTCGTCCAATCTTTTCTCCAATGTTTTCACATTCACTTCATTAACGTGTTTGGAGTTATGGCCAAAACGGATCCCGAATTATTGTGTATTGGAAGCCATATTTACTATTAAGTCCTTTGCAACTGTTGGTGTTTTGTAAACTGGAGCTCCGTTGCAACATCGATCATACTCCTATCTATGAGCAAAACACCTTTATAAAAATATTGAATTAACAATTGATCAGTTATTTCGTGATGGGGACAACTGGCACAAAGTTTCTTGAATCTTTCCTAATATTCGTAAAGAGTCTCCCCTGTGTGTTGTCGAATGCCACAAAATTTTTTTCGAATGTTGGCAGCTCTTGATACTGGAAAATACTTCTCAAAGAAAAGTTTCTTTATTTCATCCCATGTTTGCACATTTTTGCCAGTTGAATAGTACAACCAATCTTGAGCATCATCCTTGAGAGAAAATGGGAATGCCCTTAATTTGTTTTGCTCTTCTGTCACATTTGTTGGCTTCATTCCCATGCAAACCATGTTGAACTCCTTCAAATGTTTGTAGGATCCTCTCTCGGTAAACCCCTAAAAATAGGCAATAAATGAATTAGCCTAGATTTTCATTCAAAAGTATTGTTGTCACCTAAATTTGGAAAGTTAATGTAGTGGGGCTATTGAACGTTTGTGGGCACGGCTAGTTCACGAAGAGTACGAGTCGCAACCATTCTTTATGATTTCTGTACTTGTTTTTGCTGTTTCGTCTGTTTTTGTAGTCTTTTGGCTGTCTTCTCGATCTTTGAATCAAATTGCAACTGAGTTGTCTTGTCTACTCGTGTAACATACATAAACCATTAAAAAGCTCCCTAGCACTGGTGCCAAAATTTGGTACTGTTATTGCCTGCAGCTAAAGTAATACCAACTCTAGTAATAAAAATGTAGTTAGTGAAGAGTTGAGATCGTTCCCATGAGGAACTTTAACGAAAAATGTTAAACGAGTTGATAACGCAAATGGGAGTTTTGAATTGACATCAATTAAAAGAATTAAAAAGGTTGAAATTGAAAAATAACAAAAATATTCAAATCTGGAAATTCAGTAAACAAACATTGGTTTCAGTTCACCGACATTATCAAACTAATATGGATACTCGATATAAAACTCTGTCCATTAACAAACATTCATTAGGGGTTGTTTTCTCTAAAGATTAAATGAATACAAACATCTATTCTAAACATTCTTATTAGTCAACAACTTAGATACGATCTTAAGTTTAATTGATTAATAACTTTAAGAACTAAGAAACCAATGAACAAGACAACACATGTATGACATGCATTTAACCTAGCTAAGTGTCTTCTTAGAATTTCCAACTTTAACGTAAAAATGATAATCCTAATTGCTACTTGTGATTAGCAAGACTGAGCGTCATATCCTATTAATCTAGCTATAAACTAAACAAATCAATTCCTAGTTGCGCACCCTAGAAATCAATTAATTCAATTATGAAAAATAAATCAGAAGACACTTCATATCCATCAATGAAAGAAACTTTATTTAGAATCTCACCATACTAGATGATAACACAGTTCCCTTCAACCAAGAAGAAAAGTTTAGCTATTCATAATAAAAGTAAGAGCAAATAGAATAATAACAGAAGATAAAGTCTCCATCTTGGTCCTTTATGAAAAATACAAAATTTCTATCCTAAAATAAGAAAAACCAGAAAAGAAAAGAAAAGAAGCTGTAGAAACCTGAAAACAAAAGTTTAGGTTCTGCGTGAACAGTGTTTTCTGTGAACAGTGAATGTTTTTAAGCATTTTCGATCCTCTCTCTCTTCCATCCTCTCGTAATCTTCAGCCGATATATCTCCCAGATCTTTAGATCGTAAATCTCCATCCATAAGGCAACATTTGAATTTCAAAATTATAAAGGTTTTGGATGAATCGAATCTGATTTGAAATCAAATTCTGCAAATAGGTTTTTCCCTTATACGCACCCACACTTAGTCATCTATTTTTCTGCTAGCTGGGAATTCGTTTTGTCTTTCTTTTATTTCCATCTTTTTTATCCAACTTCATCTTCCAAGTATTGAAAACCACCTGAGAATAATTTATAAACAAGTTCATCAATTTCGCACAATAATTTCATCACATTAAAGAAATTTATCCCAAAATTAGTACAAAATTGACAACTTAACAAAACTCTTCTATCTTTATCTATAATTTGGAGGAAGGTATAAGGGAGCTAGCATTCTTACCTTCATCTCCCAAAAGTTGAGTTCTTTTTATCTACTATATGAATACTGTTAAAGTCTAGACATTTGGACAACTCGTGGTTGACACCTTCTAACCAGGAATTCAAATAAGGACTAATTTAATTACCTTTATAATTCACAATCTTCAAGTTATTTAATTATTGAGACTTAATAAGAAATCGTAAAAATTTACTTTTATATTGCGCCTTTGATTAAATCCTGGTTAGTTTTTCAATACTAGTATTATAGGCTCCTTTAATCAATGTTTTTAAAATCGGACTGGACTGGTCGGTCCGACCAAAAATAATCCAAACCGGTCGTCTGTCTGGTTCGGTTCTAATTTATAACCTCTGGGATAAAAAACTGGCTGGTTTATTAAAGAACTGGCCGTTTTTCTAACAAACCGATTAATAAGGATATGGACTTTCAGATGTCTCCACCATCTTCTCTCATTTTTCATCTTCGCCTCCGCCATTCTCTCTTCTCAGATGTCTCCACCATCTTCTCTCTTTTGAGATTTCTTAGCAACAAATCTATCTTTCTTTTTTCATCTTCGCCAGATCTTGCCCTCATCTCCTCGGAATCTATCATTTTCGCCGGATTCTTAAAGAACAGGACTCCCTCTTCTTGCCGCTACTCTCTTCTCATCGCCGTCCTCGTCGCAGATCCCATCGCCTCTATCTTTGATAGGTAAATTTCTTGTCTGAGTTTGGTAATCTACTTGTTTCAATCTAAAACTGCTGACCAAGCCCATGAGATCTCCGTGCTTTGTGATGCTGACATCGCTTTGATCGTCTTCTCTAGTAAAAGGAAGCTCTCTGAATACTCTACTGATTCTTGACTTTTAATTTCATATAAAAACCTTGGACACCCAGTGTGGATTGATTTTTCGAGGGCTGACCAGCATCTTCCTGATGGAAAAGTTGTTATAGGGAACAATTTTAGTTACTATAAATGGCGATGCAAATTACCTAAGATATCGTGGGATGCAAGAATTTGATCAGGCAATGCAACATCTTAAAGAAACCTATGGTGTAAGCTCTTGTATTCATTACTTGATATTATTTCTGGTTGATTGTGGCCTTAAAATCATGGGTGTCCATTTTTCTGACTTAAACATGTATTTGATGCCTTTTCCTCAAGCTTTTTTGTCATTGTTTGAAGAAATATAATGTCAAGAAATAATGCCATGGACAAAATTATTAACTAAATTTATAGTACCTATATCTCACACTGCACTCTTCTTTATTTGTTCACATGGAGACAAAAACTATTAGGATACTAAGGTATTTTAATCATTAAATTTAGTCCATCTGTTTATCATAATAGA
>JAOQML010000624.1:0-12995 GCA_027568935.1 Erythroxylum urbanii | reverse complement strand
TCGATGATGGTTCCTCATTGAGTTCGCAAACTCACCCAAAATTGCAAATATTTTTCAGGACTCAGGAGAATACCCCGATAGGCGACGGGAGTATATCTGAAGCATAAGAGAGAGAAGAGAGAGAAGAGAAGAGGTCGGGGGATCAGTTCGCGTCTGCATTTTGTCTAGTGTTTTGATTGTACTTTCTGTAAATTATTGTACTGATTTGTAATTAATTATTGCAGTTAATTTTGAGAAATTTGTATTAAAATGATTGTACTGTGTAATGGGAAATGGGCCCAAGTGGCTAATAAAAGTTTCTGTGAACTTCATTATATTGTAACGTGTTTCAATTTCGTTTTAAATAGACAAAATATTTTGAAAAGAAAAAGTGGGCCCACATCAGTGATAAGTGATAAAATGTTTTCAAAAAAATTTATACCGACTTTTGTTTAGTAAAGTGATGTGACACGTCACCCTCGCGGGGCACGGACTCGGGTATCACCGTCGATATCGGGTTCGGGTTCAGCGGGAGTGGGGTGTTACAACTCTACAATGCAACAACAACTAGGTTCTTTAACCTCTATACCTCCAGCTGATTCCATGAATCCCTCTGTCCCTGTCAAGGAAACAGCAGCAATCAATGCTCCATTCACAGTGGAAAATGCTGATGATGGACCGAGTTAGGGTTCCAATCCATTACCCGCCAACAACAATGCAGAGCCTCTATCTTTTAAAGACACGCTCAACAACAACCCCTTCAAGAAGGTTGTGGTCAACCTGAAACCAGGTGATGCCATTCATGGTACAACTGCAACAGGCCCAAAGGTAAGTTTTACTGAGGAAGTACAGTAGAAGGTGGATCAAAACTTTGCCAACACTGTCATTATCAGACCTCTGGGAAGAACAATCAACTATAAAACTTTATACCAGAGGTTGACGGGCTTATGGAGACCCAAAGGTGCTATAGAGATCATGGATATAGAAGATGGGTTCTTCCTGGTCAAATTATCTTGCGAGGAAGACTATTACACAGCCTTGCTAAATGGTCCATGGGTCATCCAGGGACATTATCTCATAGTCTACCCTTGGCATCAGAATTTTAATACCAAATCAGACAACATCGAGTTGGTAGCCACATGGATACGCATCCCTTGGCTACCACCTCGATATTTTCATGAGGAGGTATTGGAGGAAATCACAAAATCCATTAGGCAATTCCTCAGGGCTGATGAACACACCCTGGGTATTCAAAGGGGACAATTTGCCAGAATAGTTGCCAGCATGGATCTCAGGAAACCACTCACCACAAATGTAACAATTGATGACAAATTATACAGGGTGGAATACTAATCTCTTTACAACAGATGCTTCAATTGTGCTTGCTATGGACACTACAAGGAGGAGTGCCTAAAGAGGAAAGGGAAAGAAAAGGACAGAGACTCAGTGGCCCCATCAGACAGTCATACAGATCAAGCAGATCAACATTCTACACAAGGTAGCTCAACTCGGCCGAAAAACGATCTGCGGGATAACAATTTTAAAAAAAACAGGCTGACGGGAGCCTCATCATCGTCTGCTTATCTTGGGTTTTCACGCCTCACTTCAACCGTCAACAACCAACAGATAGATTGCACAACACCAGGCCCTTGGATGATTGCAAAAAAGAAAGGAGGATGTCAGCCCTAGGGAAATGAAAAGATAACACACCAAATAAAAAGCCAAAGACAAAACTAGGTTATCTCATCTCGTTTTGAAGTGCTTAGGAATGAACCAGAGGAGGCCGACACATCCACTCTAGAAGTTCCAACAAAAATTATATTCAATGTAAGTGGACGCAGGACAAAATCAACTGCAGGAAAAAGAGAGCAACTAAAACAAATGTCCAAGAGCCAAATCCCAAAGGGAAGTTTGTTTCAAAACAGGACGACCAAGTATGGGTTAAGAAGGGTCCAAATGAATCTGGGCCATTAACAGTACCTGAGGCCCAAACCCAGCAGCAAACCAAACCCATTTTAGCAATCATTCAAAATCCCAAAGTGGGAGATAACCAGACCCAGCCCACTATGGACCAGAATACATCAGAAGCACCAATAAGTCTTAATCAGGCTCAGCCCAACCGGGGCCAATCCAAAAAATAGCCCCTTTTTATCTCAGACCAGGCAGAAACCTTGGCCCAAACTAGCCACACCTTTTCAGCAGTACCTCACCCAGAACCTCATAGATTACTCAAAAAGGACAAGGTATTGGCTGATCAATATGGCAATGCACAGAAGAAATGTACCAAAGGAATCCATCTAGGCAGTAACTCAAGCCATGGCCACAAACCCACACCTGAAGAGATAATCAATCTTTAAGACAGTGGTCATCACATGGACTCTGATGAGGACTTACAAGAGGATTCTGCAGACATAATGGAAGAACAAAAGATGAACAACCAGGAAGGCTTACTAGATAAGTCCAGGTAAGTCGTCCTTTCTCAACTATTTTCCAAATGAATTACAATATCATAGCATGGAATTGCCATGGCATTTCCACTAAAAATATAAACACAATTGCCACATTGAAACAACTGGTCCAAGAGCATCAGGTTAAAATTGTAATTTTACTAGAGTCAAGGACCAGCGGAGCCAAGGCACAAAAAACACTTAGTAACCTGGGCTTCCCCAAATCCTACAGGGTAGAGGCAATAGGTTATGCAAGGGGGATATGGGTATTATGGCACTAATCCATAAATATGTATGTTATTCATGCTGACTGGCAACTACTACATCTAAATGTTATTTTACCAGACCATTCTACATTTCTATTATCTGCAATCTATGGGAGCCCACATGTCATAATAAGAAGGGCATTGTGGAAAAGACTAACAATGTTGGCAGGTATGATTTCATCCCCCTGGATCATTGCTGGAGATTTCAATGTTTTCACATCCAGGGAAGACAAAATAGGCGGACGATTATCAAATGGGTGTGCACAATTCAGAAAATGGATAAAAAATGCACACATGAAGGATATGGGATTCATGGGCCAGCGTTATACATGGACAAATGGCACATGTTTTGAGAGATTAGACAGAGTGCTATGCAACATGGAAATGATTAATGCATACAGGACCATACAAGTACATCACCTCCCTAGATTAAATTCAGATCATTGCCTAATGCTAATACAACTCAAGCCAAACTCAGAACAGACTACATAAGATCCAATGTTCAGATATTGGGCTACTTAGGAGTTACATGATTAGTGGAAAGGGTGGCTACATAGAGTGTGGGAACCACTCACCCCACTCCATCAGGCAATTCAGAAATTACAAGAAAACATCAATGAGTGGAAATATGACATCTTTGGGAACATACATAAACAGAAAAAGAGACTACTAGCCAGGCTTTCAGGAATACAGGCATGCTTACCCAACAACCCACCAAGGAGAATATGGCAATTGGAGGCAAAACTCAGATAGAAATTAGAACAACTACTACTCCAAGAAGAGCAGTTAAAGACTCAAAATAGAAGGGCTAATTTCTTAACAGAGGGAGACAAAAACACAAAAAGTTTCCATAAGCCGCACAAGCTTCTAAGAACTAGGAAGCAAATCAAGATGATCAAACTGGACTCAAGGGAATGGTCAACATGCAAAAACCAAATCAGTAAGGAGGTAACTTTATTTTACAAAAACCTTTACACTGAACACACACATCCATCTTACACAAGCATAGTCCATGTATATCACATTAGAAACAAATGGCCTCAACTACCATCTGAGGCAATCCATCTGTTCAGTAACCCTGTCACAAGAGCAGAAATAAATCAAGCATTATTCCAAATGCACCCAGACAATGCACCAGGTCCAGATGGACTCACTGCTGGCTTTTATCAGCAAAACTGGACAACTGTAAGTGAGTCTGTCTACAATATAGTAGAGCAAAATTTTGAAACAGGCACTATGAACCCCAATCTCAATAGGGGCCTCATCACACTGATCCCAAAGGTAAGAAATCCTGAAAAAGTAAGCCAGTTCAGACCAATTACCTTAATTAACACAAATGATAAATTGGTCACAAAAATCATTGCAATGAGATTGTCAAAGATATTGCCTATCCTTGTTCTCCCAAATTAATCAAGTTTCATTAAGGTTAGACATATCATGGACAATGTAATTGCAGCACAAGAAGCAATTCATTCAATGGAAAACACCAAAGGGGAAACAGGTTGGGTAGCAGTCAAAATTGATTTAGCAAAAGCTTTTGACAGAGTTAGTTGTCTTTTTTAAAAGATACGTTGCAGGATGCAGGGATCCCTGATTACCTCACCAAAGTCATCATGAGCACAATGCAAACCAATTCTATGAGAATACTTTGGGAAGGTATTCAAGGTGAATGGTTCACACCAAACAGAGGGTTAAGACAAGGTGACTATATGTCACCCTATCTCTTTGTACTTTGCATGAATAGATTATCACAAGCTATTACACAAAAAGTAGAAGAAGGTGAGTGGATTCCTCTCAGCTTTGGAAGAGGAACCATATCACTGTCACATTTGCTTTTTACAAATAACCTCATCATATTCTCAAAGGCAACTAAGGAGTAGATATATACAATGAAACAGGTAATCTCTGACTTTTCACTATGCTCAGGGCAACAAAAAAATACGGCTAAGTCCTCAATGTATGTTTCACCAAACACACCAGCAGCTCTTGCACAAAAATTAAGTTCAATTTTAGAAATAGAGCTGGTAATAGATCTTGGTAAATACTTGGGAACACAAGTCATACATGGAAGATACAAAAAGAAGCATTCCTAAGACATTTTAACCAAGGTGAAAAGCAGAATAAGTTTGTGGAATGCAAATAGGATATCAATGGCTGGAAGAATGACTCTATGGAAGTCAATAATTAGTGCATTACCCATTTACCACATGCAGTCCAACTTACTGCTAAAATCAACTTGTAGAGAGATAGATACATATGCAAGGAGATTTTTATAGGGGGTAACACAGATGAATTTAAAGCTTCACTAATCAAATGGGATGAGGTTTATCAACCCAAGATCAGGGGAGGTTTAGGTTTTAGGAAAACAAGGGAGTAAAATGTTGCTTTCATAATTAAAATCGCATGGGAGCTTTTAACATCTGAACATATGTTGTGGACATGCATCATAAGGGCTAAGTATAACATATCAGAAAAGCATATACTCATGGGACTTCCAAACAAGAAAGGCCCACATTTGTACAAGAGTATATGTAAGATATGGAATTATATACAGGAAGGGTACACATGGGAACTTGGAGATGGCAAATCCACCTTATTCTGGAAGCACAAATGGCTGTCAATAGGGTAAATTCTGGAAAACCAGGTGACTGTACCAATGTCAGAAGCAATACTAGCCAAAAAAGCTAACTATTATGTTTCTTCTACAGGTCAATGAAAATGGGAGGAACTCACATCCTTACTCCCAAACAGGATCATAGAAATGATCCACACAATTCCACCCCTTAATCCATCTTTTGGGAAGGATAGACTGCGCTGGAGATGGACCAAAAATGGAAAATACATAATAAACTCAGTCTATGACCTTCAAACAAGAGCAATCTGGGACCAAAATGAAGTATCATGGAAAACGTATGGAGGCTACAAGTCCCGGAAAGGGTGAAAACTTTTATATGAAAAGCCCTCAAAGACGGACTATGGACCAACAGTAAAAGACATCATCGGCATATAAGCTTAACACATAATTGCCACATATACAAAAAGGAGGAGACAACAATTCACATAATGCGAGACTGCTATAGGAGCAAAGCAGTCTGGAACGATATTAGACCAAATATGCCACAAAGTTTCTGGATAGGTGAATCCTTACATCAATGGTTGCTATCTAACATTGATTCTCATTGCATACAGGAGGATATATCGTGGAGCACATGGTTCACACAGGCATGCAACATATTATGGCAAACCAAAAATGAGGAAACTTTCCAAGATATACAGACATGCAATAGCAGAGTACTAGCAATCAGAATCAGGGCCTTGGTCATTGAAACCAACAGAGCTTTGTTAGAAATTTCTCTAACAAAAATATAAGAATGAGTGGATCTAGGATCAATCAAAGCATACATTTCATAATTAAAAAGAAAAATAGTACCTGCAATGACTTCAGGTGCATCCTGTTCCTCATGAGCTTTCAAATCATAAGTTTTAGCTATAGCAAATGGCATAAAAAGTTGATCAATAGTTTCTGATACAGTACTTGGATTAGGTCTAATCTGTCTAAATCCTCATTGACGTCTACCGCATCCTCTATTTCCAGCAGATGCATGAGAAACCTCTCTATTAGCTTGTGATGTCTAAGGCTATCTCATACGACAATTGGCTACCAAACGCTTAGTGCTACCACATCGATAACATGCACCTGTAACTCTCCAACAAGTATCCCAATATTGTTTAGAGCAATGAGGGCACTCCAGAGTACTAGAACCTCGGCCCACAGACCCTACCAAAATCAGCAAATAAGGGAAAGTTTTACTGCCTTCCCTTAACTACAGATCTCTGAGTAAATTCTTGAGCACTAAAGGCACATTCACGATTTCTCTAACTACAGATCTCTGAGTAAATTCTTGAGCACTAAAGGCACATTCACGATTTCTCTTACTCAAGGATTGACCTCCTCTAATAAAACCTCTTCGCTGACCTCTTTCTCTACTAACCATTTCTTGCTTCTCTATCTTTATGGCAGCTTGTACCAGTTGATGATAACTCACTTGCTGTAAGAGAGTAACTGTTGCCAGATGCTCTTTGATCGAATCATTTAAACCATCTTCAAACTGATGACACTAGAACTCCTTAGTAAGTACGGGTTCAGGTGCATACTTACTGAGTTGATTAAATTCTCTGTCGTATTCAGTAACAAACATGTTTCTTTGCTTCAGGTTCAGAAACTGCTTCCACTTCTCCTTTCTATAGGCTTCTGAAAAATACTTGGTTTTAAACTCTTAGGAAAAGAAATCCCAAGTCAAAAGCTCTAGTAATTAAGGATATCTATAGCCTGCTTTTTGAAGAAGGATGATGACACAGTGCACCATTCGTTTAGGTGGGCAACTAATTTCATCTAATAGTCTCTTCACTTTTTCTAACCAAAATTTCTCCATTTCAGACTCATCCAGAGATGTTCCAGTAAATTCCTCAACTCCATACTTCCATAACTGATCAATCAGAACTTTGGGTGTGGTCATACGATGTAATAACATCATCATGTCTTGCGATAGCTTAAGCAAAGCCTCCCCCTGAACCGGAGATAGAAGAGGTGGCACTTCAACTTTACCTCGATTGACCCCAAAAGGTCTCGATAAAGATGGACAAGATCACACAGGATTATTACTCTCCACAACCTCGTCAATTGCTTCATGAGATCTTTCCATACTCAAATCTAAAATCAAAATATGGAACAACCCGTATTAGGCCAAACATAACTCTTATATCCAAGTATAAGCAATAGTTAAAGTACTGGTTAAACTAGAATCGCCTAAGCCATGCTCTAATACCAAACGATGAAACACCCACATACCCCCTAGAAGGATTTGCAAATGCCACATAAAGTAGAATTAAAACATGCCAAACAATCTAAACACTTCCAAAAACTCAAGCAAACTTACATTACATATCATTAAATGTTGCTGTAAACAAAACCTATTAAACATATTGTATTATTCCAAATACATATTAAAAGTTCCAAATCCATCCTGTATTAAGGTTATTACAAGGCATTAAACAAAACACAAAATACAATATGACTCATTACGTTGAAATACAGATTAAACTTAAACACAAATATACATCTTTCAAAACAAAACACATCTTTCTTTGGCCATTGCAGTTGTCCCAACCTTAGATCTTCTTACCAGAACCTACATAAAGGCAAAACTACTGTGCTAAGCATATAACTTAGTAGGGAATAACTAAACAAGATATAATCTTACGTCTATTTATAACAATCGTCTAGCATTCACATGCATTGAATCATATCAAATCACACACAACCTTTAATTGCTCAAATTAATAACAATCCAATATTATTTGCATCAGAAAAATATAACATAATAGAACAGGATATTCTTGCTTCAAAACAAAACTTATAAGTATCCGAATAAAATATCATAACAACAAAATAGAACTTTAAGTATTAGATCAAAACTTGATTGTGTAAGAACAGAACTTCATTATATTAGAACATATTTTGATTATATTAGAACAAAATTTAGTTGTATCAGAACTGAGCTTAGCTTATATAAGAATTAAACATATCTTAGAACACAAAATAAGTGAGCCTGCTAATCTTTTTACAGAAGTGGGTAACGGGACCAGAACAAGAGATACCTATGATTGGTATCACAAAACAGGAGAGACTTATGTCTTATTAACAAAAGATACCAAAGTGTCAATATTAGGAGACACCTACGTGTCAATATCACAAGACACCGAAGTGTCATAGAAGCAGCTGCAGATCCTTCTAGGCATGCCTATTTACCCACGACTAAGACTTGGCAGTTTTAAAACAAACCATTTCGGGTTTTAGAATCACATGCAAAAGATGTAGTGCATAACATATGTCATTATTCCATTTTCTTCAAATTGAACATATACATGCACATCTAATCAAACTTAACATACCTTAAGAGCATAAACATTTGTACTATTGTACCATTAAATAGGTTATGAATTTGCACATTACATATAATTACAAAAATTTCCAATTCATAAACGATCATAGTCAATTCACATCCTATAAACTCCTTTGAAACACATTTGCATTCATGATGACACATTCATCTTTGAACACACCGTACATTTCAATATTAGACACATTATTCACTAACCACACCTTCTTTAAGTAATTACCTCAGTTAACAATCCATAACTAAATTAACTTCTCTTTAAGTTCATTTTTAACCTCAATTAAGTTCAATTAAACCATTATTATGTACCTTAACCTTATATAGTCTGACCATTATCTAAAGCCAACATTTTCTTCTTCCTAAGTACTGCCCACAACCGTGGGAATGAGCCTTAAAAATCCCATAATCGTGGGATGAGTGAACTAAAGGTTCACTTACCTACAACCTTCATTTTGCTTCTAAATTTTACTCCTTCTTACTCCATTCAATACACCTTCTCCAAAGACCATCAATTTCACTTCAAACCTTATTCATGCTTCAATCCCTTATCAAATTCATGTCCAAACCTAATTTAAAAATCATTCATTAAACAACTCATAACTCATTATCTCACATACATCAAAACCAAACCAGAATTTGCCAAACAAGAATTTTTTTCCAGCACTCAATTATCAACATTATAACACATATTCCATGCCAAATCAATTATCATAAAACTTGTATTAATACATGCTATCAAGTTTAGAATTTCCTTGCATGTATAACTTCAAATTCCTACTTCAATGAACAAACTAATCTAGCCCTTCATGCAACCAACACAATTCTAAGATCAAGGTGAAATTAGGATGCTCTTAGCACCAAAAAGACAGTAGCATAGAAGATAGCATGAGGTAGCTTTCTTGATGCAGTATTTAGTAAAGAGTTTGGGGTGTTAGTGCACAAAATTGAAACAAAATTTAGAGCAAGCAAAGGATGACTAATTCAGTGGAGAGCAAGGATGAGGCCTACAGAAACTACCCTGCAAGAGCTTAACACATAAGTTGTTAAGTGTCCTAATTTTGAAAGGGTACATGTCACCAATACATGTATACCATTTTTCCACTGTATAAGCAACCAAATGTCACAATTTTATTAGGCCAATTTTCACTCACCATTGTTGTCAAATGTCATGCAATTATACTACCATTTGTCCCTTATTTACTTATGCCAAATGTCACTCAATGTATAGGCTTAGTCATCCAAATTTCCATATACCAACTTATCTTACCACTAGACATTTTCCTAATCCAAATGTCCATTTTAATACCTCAATTCTCTAATAGTACTAATTAATTCCAACTCACTAAGTATGATCCATTAACCAAAGTTCAAAATCAGGCTAAAATTCAAAACATATACAATTCACGATCATATCAGAATATCTAATACATATAATTTCATGAATATGTAACATTTCAACTAGGGTATAATTTGGAGCCTTACAATGGAAGGTTCACCTTAAGAGTGTTTTTGAGATTAACTATGTGAAGCTCCCCCTCTTTTAGTCTTTGCCTTTTCCATGCTTATATATATATATATATATATATATATAAAATTCCTTTTTACTGAAATTTATGGATTTTAAGGTGATATCTGCAAATTCTTTTTTATTGTAAGAGCTAAAATTGTATATAGATATATACAATTATATAATATATATATATATATATATATATTTCACATAGTGAAATTTAACATAGTGAAATTTGTAATTTCCAGGACAAAGGTGAACTAATAGTAGTTTTGATGAGATGGGTACACAAAAATTAATGTTTAAATATTTTTAGGAATTGATTTCAACTAAGAGAATGTAAGAGATTTTAGAGAAATCAAGAGAATCTAAAAAGAAAAAAGCTTTGGTCTGTTGGGGTGATAAAGGATGTTTTAGAATTTTTTATGATATAGGTTAGGACATGGTCATTTCCCTATTAAAACTTAAAATTTCCAATAAGAAATATCATGAATGAGGATAAGATTGTGTCCTATACCATGTTTCTCTTAGAAACTAGAATACAAAATACAACATATAGACACAGCCTGGCATATGAACATGTCTCAAGCGTGTTTAACACTAAAATTTAAAATTAACCAAGTTATGTTCCTCTCTGGGATCAAATTTTCAAATATAATATATGGACGTGGTCTATGACAAAGGAGTGTCTTAGGCTGTGTTTCTTTCGAGAAACAATTTACCCAATTAAAGCAAGAATGTAGTTGTGACAAGGATATATCCTGAATCATGTTCTTCGTAGGAACTAATTTACTTAGTTTGACCAAGTATGCAATATGTGACACAAGCATGTCTCAGGCTATATTCCTTCTTGGAACTAGTTTTTAAAATAACAGTATAGATAGAATGAGGGTATTTCTATGTATAATTGTAGTATTTGCAATATGAACTAGTAATATTTATAATATTAATTAAAGGTATTTTATTTGTATAAAATGGTGATATACTTATACTGATATTATTTTATAAAGAATTACGATATTTATAATATGAACTAGTGGCATTTATACTATTAACTAAAATATGTTTTGTATAAAGTTGAGGAATTTTTTATACAGAGTAATGATTTTTTTTAAAAGAATGATGATACTTTGTAAAAGGTTATGATGTTTTTATACAGAATGGTGGTCTTTTTGTATAAAGGTATTTTTACAGAAAATCTTGGTACTTTCTATATGTATTTATTGTATATTATTTAAAAGTAATGGTATTTATACTAGTCGAGTGGTAGCTTTTTTGCTAAAATCAATTGCCCCATAAGATAATATGAGTTATGTTACTTCAATTAATTTAATTGTTGTAGTTATAGCTCTAAATTTCTTATTAGTTTACTATATATTTGTTTTTCCATGATTATTTTAATTTTTAATTTACGATATTTTACTAAAAATATGATATTGATAGAGATGGATGATAACATTAATGAATATCCTAGGAGCAATGCGTATCATCAATTTGAAACTGACCAACATATGATAGACTATAAGAAAATGGAAAATTTACTCATAGGTTCTTTGATTCAATTCCTTTTAGCAAGAAGCACAAGTTTTGGGAAACTCAAATCTCTTTTTGAATTTAGACAAGAATCATACATATAAACAGTTAAATTTAAATTCATAAAGGGTATAGTATCCCATAAGTGTGTAATTTATGAAGGAGTAATCCCACTACAATGCTTAAATTATAAAAAACAATAAAATGATATTCATATGCATGAGTATATTTATATTTTTGTTCCAAGAGGAAAAAATTTATAACCAGATAGTTTGTTGGCTTGACAACACTTACATTTAAGGTGCTTTCGAATCTCTGTCAAATGCTTCTACTTCGAATTTTATGCATTAACATTAACATATTGCATATTAATTACATACAAAATATAAAGACATAAACCTACAATAATTTCTAATCCAAGCCTAATCCCTACATAAAAATTCCAATGCACAAGACAGATGAAACTTACATTCATCGGTTTGTTCACAAATATGATAATTATTCAAAATGTTAGTAACTCTTTTTAAGTTAACTCAATAATATTGTCCCAATATTGCATTCAAATTGAGATATACATAACTAAATTCTTATGTTTTTTCTCTTACCTCAAGAAATCTCCTAAATAAGAGATAGAAAACATAAACCAAATAACTAAAACATCACATTGTAGATAAGTGATACCAAATAGTTTAATTGGTTTGACAATGCCCACATTAGAGCTGCTTTCGAATCTCCATCAAATCACTACAAGAATAATATAGAATCTGCGACGTTTTAAAAATGTCGTAAATTCCTAAAAAATGTCGCAGAATCAAATTTGCGACATTTTAAAAACTGTCACTAAAAATGTCACGGATTGTGGTATAGGCAATAGATTTCTGCGACGTTTTACATAAAATTTTGCAGAATATGTACACATTCTGCGACATTCACAGAAACGTCACTAAAAGTGTTTACTTTCGGCGACGTTTGAAAAAAACGTCGTGGAATCATCAAGATTTTGTGACATTTAATAAACGTCTTAGAATCCATAATATTTTGTGACGTTTTCATAAACGTCGCGGAAAGCTACATTCTGCGACATTTTATGTGTTGATTAAAACGTCGCAAAATGTAGCATTTCGCGACGTTTAAAAAAACGTCGCAGAATATTTGACATTCCGCGACGTTTTAAAATGTTGCGGAATGTTTAATAAAACGTCGCAGATTGCCCTTTCTTGTATTTATTTTTTACCCCAAAATAAATTTAATTTAATAATTTTCAAATTAAATATTAATTTTAAATCTTATAAATTTAATAATT
>JAOQML010000616.1:0-12996 GCA_027568935.1 Erythroxylum urbanii | reverse complement strand
CCTAACTTCTCTAATTGGTCTTCTCGTAGACCCGTTTCTCGGATCCGACCCGTTATGTGGGACCGGGATGTTACACTCCGTCTTATCGTCTCCTTTAGATTCAAGTTTCTGATATCCATTGTCTGTCTCCACTTCCACTGACTATACTTCTGCGATGGAACTCTCAACTTGTTCTTGTAAATTTTTATCCATAATTTCAACCTTCATGCATGCGCTACTCGCAGTTGGATTCTTTAAAGCCTTATTCATATTGAATTCGATCTTATCCTCAAATATTTAAAGTGTTAATTTCCCTTCGTCAATATCAATTATTGTTTTTCTTATATTCATAAATGGTCGACCTAGGCCACGATTCCAAATGTTCTTTTAATGGATTGATCAGACAACTGAATTAACATTGATGTTGGCTTGACCCAGTCCCAATTTCTTGAATATTGATAAAGGCATAAGGTTAATACTTGCACCTAAATAGTAAAAGCATTTAGTGAATTCGAACTCACCAACCATATAGGGTATTGTGAAACTTCCTGGATCCTACAATTTAGATGGCATCTGACTGGTGACTATAGAACCATGGGTGCTAATTAGAGCTACCGTCCAATTATCTTCCTAAGTATGCTTCTTTGATAATATATCCTTTAAAATTTTTGTGTATTTAGGCATGTGTTCCAAAGCCTCTTCAAATGAGAGATTTATCTGTAACGTCTTTAATTTCTCAACAAACTTTACAAATTGCGCATCTAGCTTCTTCTTTTGTAATCATTGGGGAAAAGGGATCTTGGGTTGATACGATGGAGGGGCGACATAAGGAGGGTATTCTCTCATATTCACTTCTTTCTGCTTTTCTTGATTTTTCTCAGCAGGATGGACAGGGTTCTCTATTATCTTTGTGGCTGGTTCAAGTTCCTTCCTACTTCGAAGTGTAATAGCCTTTAGTTGTTCCCTTGCTTTAGTTCTAAAAGTGCTAGGAAGACTTCCCACATTTCGCATCGAGAAAGCGTTTGACAATTGGTTTACTTAGACCTCTCGATTGCGGATTGAAGAGGTACAATTCTTTATTACTTATTCAAATTTTCCTTCCAGCTTCTTTTTGCATTGTCTAGAGTTCCAAGCTTATCTAAAATCCTATCCAATTTGGATTATATTAAGCTTAATTTATCTTGTTGGAAGCCTAGTTGTCCTTGAGGTTTGAATTGTCCTCCAACATTATTTGTCCATGAGAAGTTAGGTTGATTCTTCCACCAAGGGTTGTAAGTGTTAGAGTAGGGATTGTTTCCCCCTCTTGGTCCATATTGAGCTCCCATATAATTCACTTGCTCTTGATCGTTTTCCTTCATCAAGAAACAGTACACTGTATCATGGTCCAATTGTCCACAAAGTTCACACTTAAGTTGCACCACTTTCACTGAAGCCGAGGACGAAGCCTTCATATTATTGAGTTGTTGAGTTAGGTTGTCGATTTTAGCTTGCATCTTTGTCATTTAATAGACAATAACAATTTCTTTTCATTTTCGGAAAGTAGTGGTTTGTCTACTCCTTTCGTTCGTCCATAGGCAGCTATTACTCATCATCTCCTTTATCAGCTCTTCTGCTTCATCTACCGTCCTTCTCATTCTTGAAGCTGCGTCAATTGTGCCTCTCTTATGTTGGCTTACTCTATTATAGAATGTTTGCAAGAAGAATTCCTTAGGTAAGTTATGGTGTGGGCATTTCTGTTGTAAATCCTTATATCATTCCCAAGCTTTATAGATCAATTCCCCATCACTTTGCTAGAAACTAGTAATCTCCTTGATGATCTTCGTAGTCTTGGACAAGGAAAATCCTTATCTAAAAAGACACGAACTAGCTAATCCTAAGCTTTGACATTGGTTGGGTTGAGGGAATAATACAAAGCCTTTGCTCTATCTATAAGAGTAAAAGGGAAAAGCCTAATTCTAACTGCATCTTTTGACATCTGATGGTACCGAAAGGTATCATAGATTTCAAGGAAATTCCCTATATATGCATTAGGATCTTATTTCGTTAATCCATAAAACTGCACACTATATTGAAGCATGTTTAAGAGGGCTAGTTTGATTTCAAACGATGCTGCTTGTACAGGTGGCCTAACTACTCCTTGATTAGTCATATTAAACCCTGGTCTTATGAAGTCCATAGGGATTCATTGTTGACATCCTTGGTTCGCTCTGTGGTTCAAATCTTACTGAAATTCCTCGGCCATTGTTTCTTCCACGAATTCCTCTTCTTCTTCACGTTGACCTTTCCTTATGGAGAACAAGATGGAGATTATATTACCGACACCTTTGCTACAGCTTTAACTCCCTGCTGTGCTATCCTCTCCTTCTTCTTGTATTGCTTTTGAATCCTTTCTTTTGTCGATGTATCCTCCCCTTTTTGTTATATCCTCAACCAATCCGATTTACCACTTGTTCTTCTTGGACAATTTGGTTAACAAGATACTTTGGTGGGAAAAGAGAAGAAATATTTGGAGGAGATTTTTCTTAGAAAAAAGAAGCCAAAGATGATTAATAAGCTTGGACCACCCTACTATTCACTCTCCTTTCTTTCTTCTGCTGCCACTCTACTCTGTTTCTTCTCGTGGTACTATTTGTTAATTTGACAATTTAACTTCTGGGGCCACGTATACTGTTCATGTAAAACCCCTCTCCCACAGTGTTAAATGCTAATGTTTAATGCTAGTTTAAATGTATGCAACGCTAGTGTTTAAAGCCATGCGTTAAATGCAAAGGAAGCCAGCATTTTGTCTTTCAAATCCCAGCAGCCACACCTTTTTTTTCTTTTAATTTTCTTCTTTTTCCATGAAGACAAATGAAAATTAATCTTCAAAAAATGGCCCAAATTTTGTGCTTTTGACTCACTTTAATCTCTTTGCTTCCAAATTGTACCTAAAATCATAGATGAATTAAAATCAGTATCTTAAGCATTTTCTTATAATTAATCGCTAAGAGTAAATGATTAAATGCATCAAAAATTAAATGCATATCACTGTTAATTTAACCATTTAGTATATGCTTAGGTCAGAATTGTGTTAGTTTATTATTTATTTATGTTTTTTAGTTTATTATTCATTTATGTTTTAATGTTTTATGGGTTAATAAAAGTCTTTGAGCTTAAATACTATGTTTTTAAGGTACTTTGATTTGTTTGCTAGTGTTTCAAGGTCAACATCGAAGAACGGTGAAGTTTTAGAGACAGTCAGGCTGAAACAATAGCCCACAATCGTGGCATATCAGACTATGATTGTAACAAAAACATCATATTTGGCCCAAGATCATAGCCTGCATTAGGCAGGCCCGCAGACACTCAAGAATGTCAAGTTTCGAAGGATTTTTAGACCTTTTAGACTCTAAAAAAACCATGGGGTTACCCAAAACACAAGAGGACATTTAAAGAACAACAAAAGAGATGGAGGAGGGCTTTTGCATCAGCCACCTTGAGAAACCCTAGAGAGAAATCATTGAGAGATAGAGGAAGAGAAGAGGACAAGAAGCTGACTCGATGTACTTCCCAGATCAAGAGGTTTCCAGATGTCGTTACCTCCCATCATCCATTTAGATAGTATTTCCTGTTTATTTTAAATTTTATTGTTATATAAAATTAGATTGAATAGATGATGATAGGATCTAGAATGTTGAGGATGTTCTAAACTCACCTTCAAAATTTTATTCTTGAATTAATGAAAATCTGATTGTTTATGTGTTTATTGGATTTTTTGTGGATTGATTCTGTGATTGCATAATTCGATAATAAACTTAGAGGGTGAATTGAATGAAAATGATTAAATTGGACTAACGAGAGTTAGGTGATTTAATAGAAACCATAATTGAATCAGATCAAGAAATTATGCAAAGAGAGATCTTGCATAGGTTTTCGTTAGTTTATTAAAGACCTTCAAAACTAATTGAGGATTTGGATAGGTTATGAATTGAAAGATTGCAACCTCCATAATTTGATTAGGGTTTATGATTTAGTTTTAATGGTTATAACTCGAGAGAGAGTAATCAACCCCAACGATAGTCTAGAACCAACTATCCGATAATTCATAATCAGTTAGGTTAGCATTAAAGATAGGTAAAATTCCCTTTCTCTCAATTGCTAATTTCTTTGTGCTGATTGTTAGGTGTGTTGCAATTTCTTAGTAATTAGTATTTTCGTGTTTGATTCTTAATTTGATTGATTGAATTAAATTCTCATTTTTAGTTTCGTTGCATCTTGAATTTTTGTTTTTTATTTCTAACTTTAGATTTTAGGATTAGATTAGTTCCCTCGTGGGATTGACACCTATTAACGAACCGTGCATTTATAAATTATCTAGGATTAATAATTAAAACTTACACACAACCAAACCACTGATCAATAATGTCATCCTTACTCCTAAACATTTGTTACTACATAAGTTTATGTGTCAAACTATGTTTGATAAATTTGAAGGTAATAAATGTTTTGTTAAGGAATTATTCATTTTGTGGTGCATGGATAACAATGTTAAATTTTGCACAATGACCCACATTTTTCAATCTATAACTACTGCCCTTAAAAAAAGTAGTTATCTTGGTATGGGTTATATTATCACCATACTTGATGTGCATTACGGTGTTAATGCTGACGGACAAACAGTTGTTTTTCCTAAGTTTTTGAATCATACATAATTAAGATGAGCTAAAATCTTAGAGACTAGTAATATGGAACTCTAAGATGTTAGCTCCAAAATATATGTAAAACACTAGACAGGACAGGCTAGTCCGAGCTTCGCACCACCTCAATAGCAAAATGAAGGCTCAACCAGTGAAGAGACCAATGATGAATAAGAAGTAAGTTAGAAGAAGGTCTTAATGTGGTTTATAAAAATAACAAACTTTTAAAGGACATGGCGCAAGAATAGCGACGTGACATCAAAAAGATTTTCAAATACTTCACTGATGAAGGCGTTCTCATTTTGGCTCCAACACTATCAGCACCACAATCTACTTAATAGGTTTCATGCTCTTATCTTTTCCTTATATTTTGTCATTTCATTTTTATATGTGTTGCTTGTTTTCTTACATTGAGGACAATGTGTTGTCTAAGTGTGGGGAGTATTTTGTACTGACATGTCATGAGTGTGAATTTTGCATATCATATATTAGTTTTTGATTAGGTTGACATAGTGTGAACATATGTTGCATATGTGTGAATTGATTGAATTTATCAATGGCAATAACTTGTTGGAAGTAGTTCATCTTTGAACATAGTCATTGAATTTGTAAAGGCATATTGATTTGTGAGCTGTATGTATATAATGATTGAATTTGGTGGAATATGCATGTTAAGTAGAATGTGACATCTATTGCATACATTTTATGAAATTTGTTATTTACATTTATAATTATAAGTCAATTGAATGAGTTAGTCTCATTAGTAATCTTTCATGAGAATAATTGACTAAAGGAAATGAGGTAGGCTATGTGAAATTAGTTTTTTAAAAAGTGTCTTAAATAAATAATTATTATGCTAGCCCTTTTGAAACAAATATTGGGTTATGAATAGAGTTAGTAGCCAGTTGAGAATGTGATATAACTGAGTAGCTAAAGGCATTCACGACAAAACGTTTGTCGATGACATTCCAACAAAGCTAATTGATAAAATGTGGCCTAGTTGAGTAACCTACGGAAATTCAAGACAAGGTGTTTGCCTTCATATCAAAAGACTAGTTTCACATCAAAATAAAATTAAAAAATGAAGTTTTAATTAAAAAATCGTATTGATCTTTGAAAATAGCAAAAATTTTCATAAAAGGATACTTATTGATAGTCGTAATTTTAACTTGATTACTAATTATAAATTTATGTGCACAAGTACTATAGATGAATGAATATGACGTTAATGCTTTAATTAATACGTATATTCAATTCAAAATGCTTAAACATGAAATGCATAGGCTAATATGTTGGCATAACTTAAATGATTGATGTTTATGGTTAAATTGATTCCAAAAAGTTAGATGACATTGTCTTGCTTTTGCATGTTGCATGAATGCATTTCTTTATGTTTGGTTTGTTTAGGTTTGTGTTTTTGTTTTTTCTTGAGGACACGCGAAAGTTTAAGTGTGGGGATGTTGATAGACAAGCAAAAGTTTAAGTTTAGGGATGTTGATAGGCGTAGTTTATACTATGTTTTGGTAGGTATTTTAGCATGTTTACAGGTGTTTATTAGATGATTGTTGAATTTATAGGCTTAAAATTGTGCTAATGTGAGTGTTTATTTATATTCTATGTGTTTGTGTAGTTTAGAGCATTTTTTAATCTTAATTTTATATTTCTTGAGGTGTTTAATGTGTTTATTAGTGTTGGAAATTAGATAGATTAAGAACAAGAGATTTGGACTTGAGTGGAGCTATATGGGCAAGGTCACAATCGTGACTCCCATGTCACAGTTATGACAGAAGAGAATTACCCAGAGTCACGATCGTGACAGAGAGGTTAAAATGTTAGGAAAGTTATGTGAATCGAGAGGTTGCAAAATCTGGAATTTTTGTATTCAATTAAGGTTAATCGATTTAGGTTAATTGGTTGGGTCTTGAGAGAGAGTAATCAAACCCTTAGAAAATCTTGGATCGACACATAATTGAATCAATAATTGTTATGAGAGAAAAATAATGAAAGAATAAATCTTGTTCATTCATCCTTGATCATCCTTAAAAAATTATGTCAACTCACTTGATATTTGTTACTTGATTGATTTTATTTAATTGTTTTAATTTTTGTTATTATTTCACTCAAATTATATTTTATTACCTTAGACAAAGTTAGGTTCAATTATTTTTACCTATTCCTTATGGGATTGATACCTTTCGATACTATAAGATTACGATTCATATATTTGTGAATATTGAGAGTTTTATTAGGTAAAACTTGCTCATCAAGGGTCTACCTATTTCTAATCACTACTCAGTGATTTTGGTAGTTTTAGATAGGTTCAACAAATACGCATAATTTTTTGCATTAATACATCCCTATTTAGCAAAGACAATAGCCAACATTTTCCTCTCTAACGTGTTTAAGTTACAAGGCATGTTAGAGATGATCATAAGTGATATAGACCTGGTGTTCCTAAGTCATTTTTTGCAAGAATTTTATAAGTTGTAAGAGGTAGGATTATGTTTCTCCTTAGCTTTTGTAACACCCCACAACCATTTGACACATGTCTGTATGCCCCTCAGACGAACTTGTACATTCTCGACAGAAATTGCATGCTAATTATTTCATTTTCACTACGTTGCATGGCATCATAATTAAATCATAACTAACACAATGTTTAAAATCCCAAAATTTCCTTATTTCATTTCATAAACCCTAATTTAAAACTTAGCATTATATTCATCATCCATGTTTATACAATATCAACCTATCAGAGTCCACATCTCTGTCTACAAATATGCTACATATATGAGGAATTAACAAAAATTAAGACTAATCTTTCAGTCCTAGCTGACCGAGCTTTGAGCTATGTCTTCTATCAAAAAGTTTTACAAAATCTCTTTTAAGCAGTCTTAGAAGCCAAGTTGTCGCTCTCTCGAACCTGAAAATGTCAACATTACAATTTGGTTGATTTTTGCAAACTCAGTTGAGTAACCATCCTCGATGGTTCACTCTTGTCATGCAACACAACAATTCATATTATCATATAATTCACATCATCTCGATTATCATCAAGTAATATCACGAAACAATTTGTTCACAATTGTCACATTTCATAAATCCATAAAATTCATCATTTCATTGCGATCGATCAAAACATTTTCATTGATAAGCTTTCACATATTTCATACAAGAAAAGTCCTCAAAACATTGCAATCGTTTAATTTATTCATATCATATATGTATGCAATGTTTATGAAATACAAATTCATTTATTACATTATTGTGATCGAGTTCCTTTTTCACTGTCCTATATTCGTTATGGATACTGGGCTTATTCATACTATCCCTTATCTGTTGGGGATATAGAGCTCATTATGCATATTGAGCCATAGGCTCTTACCACAGATGTCAAAGCTTTGAGCTCTTTTTCAATGGTGACTCCAATCAAAACTGCCTTTATATTTCATCCATTCATGTAATAAAATGCCTTACACATATTCAATCATCGTATTCAGTCCATTACATTCGCATTCACTTTCTCATTCACACTGGTCATCAGACTTGATCCGACATTTAACATATAAGTTGACATTTATTCAATCACATTCACATTTAATGAACCCTTCCAATGTGTTATTTATACATCAAAAGCCTCGGACATTTTGTGTCCAAAAATTTGTACACATACATCATATATCAATTCAATTCAGAATCAAACAAACAATCAAGGTGAGACCATCTTAGGTTACTCACTATTGCTCCCTTAGCTTATTGCCTTGAAGTCCTCGCAATGTCTGGAAGTGATCGCTCAACGTGCTCTTCTATATGCAATCACATACATTTTCACACTACTACATTGCACATTCATATGAATAAGCACATTTATAAATGTATCATGTATTGTGCATGTTCAATGACAAATTCTCAGGTACATTTCTTTAATACACTTTATAAACAATTTACAACACCTTCCAAGCATTCATCACTCCAAATTTTCTAGATTTCATACACACATTAATGCAATTTCATTTCATACTAATTCAATGAACAAATTGATTGCATTAAACTCTCAAACCTCTACTCATTTAATTCAACATTTCCTACCCAATCTCTTCATTCATGAACCCTTATTCTTTTTCCATAATTACTTATTCATAATGCATCAATAATTTATTCACTAAGTTATGTCCTCATTTTAAGCCCAAATTAAGTCCACAAGCATCATAATTATACACTTCATCCTTAATTGGTTCAACCATTGCATAATCAAAATATTTCCATAAAAAATCACTGCCCACGTCGTGGCATCCCCTGCCACGATCGTGGCAGAAACTAATCTCCCGTTTATCCTACAATTTTCCAATTTTTCTGAGGACAAAATTTTGGGTCAGATTTGTATGACCATTATGACCTAAAAATGAGGTATTTAGGCAACACCTTTTTCTAGTCAAATGTTACTCTCTGTCTTAAATTTCTAATGACATCAAATTCATGAATTTTAGTTCAATGTTATGCAAGTTATAACCATAATACTATAGACTATTCTCATATCATGACAACACACGATTCTCAAGTTTAAGCCAAATTTCAAGACCTTTAAGGACAATTAAAATTCAATTCATGCATGCAAATTGTATCCATATGTCTATAGTTTAATATAAATCAAAAATCATCCCATTTAGATATCTAAAGGTCAAGATATGGCCAAAATACAAATGTATGTTCAGTAAGAACACTTCATCTATCATATTCCAGTACACATGTAACTTCATTTTCATCCTAGTTCATCTCTTTTGCCTAATCTATCATTTCTAGTTGATGATTTCTTCAGTTATACTTCAATTTCAGTTCAGTATTCTCTATTCATAATTCAGAAACTTAAGAATGATCATAACCCAAAAATAGTACCTATTTCCATACTTTTCTATATCACATTTCTACACTTCACTAATCTTCATTTAACTCCAATTATCACAATCCTTTATCAGACTTTTTGTACATTTTCTCTTTGATTGAATCACCAAAATTGCTTCTTACTAACAACTCACGCATGCACCAATTCACAAGTATTACAACAAAATGTCTTTATTAATACCACCCATGTTAACCTAAACAAAACTCAATTCCTTGATCATTATCCTAACCTCAATTTATCATCAATATGTCATTTAATGCTACCCATGAAATCAACAAATAACTTACTTGATTCAGTTAAATTCTAGAAGGTGAGAGAATAAGATTTCGGTGGAGAAAGCAAGGATAGAGAAAGACAACCAAAAATGGCAATTAAGCTGAAGTGATTATTTTGCAAGGTGTAACGTTGATGAATTAATCAAAAACCAACTACACAAGAGTGAACAAGCATGGTGTATTAGTGATGGATGAGCAAGAAGAAAGAGTAGATGATTTCAGTGAAGACAAACAAGAGAGCTGCTGATATGTGTCTAATTGTTGATACATTTAATTATTTACACTTAGCGATTAATGATACAAAAATGCTTAAGATACTCACTTTAATTCATATATGATTTTAGGTACAATTTGGAAGCAAAGAAATTAAAGTAAGTTAAAAGCACTACATTTGGGTTGTTTTCTAAAAATTAATTTTCACTTGTCTTCATAGAGAAAGAAGAAGAAAATTAAAAGGCAAGAAGAAAAAAAATCAATAGTAGCTAAAGGACAAAACGACAGTGTAAGATGAATAAAATGCAGTGTAAAGGACGAAGCAAAAGGAAGCTAGCATTTAACGCTAGCATGCTTGCATTAAGTGAAGAAGCTACAGGATGGTGGACCAAAAAGGGGAGAAACATTAATTTGTCCCATATATACATAGTAGCATAGCTGGAGGTTGTGATGAGGAGAGCTGTGAGTGGCTTGCAGCTGAGAAGAGAGGAGGAGTTATGGCTTAGAGGACTACGACAGAACAAAAAAGGAAAGAATCGTGTACAGTAGCTTGGGTTCATTGCATTAATTCATCAAAATCATGCTACAATGAGGGAAGAGTAAAGAGGCGGTAGGGAAGAGAAGAAGAGTGAATAGTGGGGTGGGACAAATGTTTATTTGTCACTTCGATGAACAGTAGATAGGAATAAGAAGCTTAGGCAATGAAGGAGAATCGTAAGGTTTTTGGTAGGGTTATCAATGGGAGTTGAAACATTTTTCCGAGAGAGACCTATGGAGGGATAACATCCTGACACCAATTCAGAGGTGATATCGACACTGTCGACCCAAGTTAAGTGCATTTTTTTGATTTTTGTTGTTTCTCTCTCTCATTAGAAATTGATTGTGTTATCATATGTTAATTGATTTGGGTTTTGTGTATGGATGATTAGATTTTCATTATTTTTCAGTTATTTGTGTATGAACCCATAGGGTATTGTGAAAGGATGATTTTAATGCATTCATTAAATCGTTTAATTACATACCCACTGCTAGAATTTTGATATAATCCGTAATTGTTATGTTGAAATTTATATGTAGCGACTAATTACTCGTAATCATTAGGGATAACATGACCTAGCTTAAATGACACATCGTATGTGGTTGTTTCCTTGATTAATTGATTTTCCTAATTTCTAATGCTATTACCTAATTAAATCTAGAGATTGTATCCTAGGTTATTCGATGGTTAGGTTTAATTAACAATCGTTTCTTGATTAAGCAAAACCTAAGGGAAATTTTAGGTTAATTATTAACCCATGATTAATAGTTGCTAGGAGAGGTTTGAGAATAACAAATCGTTGAAATTTGCTTAATTAAGGTGTAGGCCAAGGTTGAACCAAAGAATCGGATCCTTGTCAAATTTCCCAATCTTATCACTTTTCGCATGTTTTATTTAATTTGTTTTTGTTAGTCTAGTTTTATTTTATTTTCTTATTCCAAAATCCAAACCCCCCATTTTTCCTAAACACTGATTAATTTCATTTCATAAGCGCACTGAACACTTCTTGTGGGATCGAACTAGACTCACCACTACTACAGTAGTAGTCTAGTTATTTTATTTTGACTAGCGTTATGATGCACTGTCAATTTTTTCAAATACGTTATAAAAAAATGAAAAGATCACGAAATAACTGAAAAGAATTCAATTACGAACAAATATATACAAAATACTAATTAAATCATAAACAAAAACTAAAACATTGCACTACGCAGCAACGGCGCCAAAATTGACAGCACATCATAACACTAGTCAAAATAAGATAACTAGACTACTACTGGAGTAGTGGTGAGTCTAGGTCGATCCCACAGGGAGTGTTCGGTTAGCTTATGAAATGAAGTTAATCAGTGTTTAGGAAAAATGGGGGAGGGGGGTTAGGATTTTGGAATAAGAAAATAAAATAAAACTATACTAATAAAAACAAATTAAAGAAAACATGTAAAAAATGATAAAATTGGGGAATTTGGTAAGGATTCGGTTCTTTGGTTCAATCTCAGCCTACACACTAATTAAGCATATTTCAACGATTTGTTATTCTCACACCTCTCCTAGCAATTATTAATTGTGGGTTAATAATTAATCTGAGTTTTCCCTTAGGTTTTGTTTAATCAAGATACGATCGTTAATTAAACCTAACCATCGAATAACCTAGGATACGATCTCTAGATTTAATTAGGCAGTAGCATTATGAATTAGAAAAATTGATTAATCAAGGCAATAACTACATACGATGTGTCATTTAACCTAGGTCATGTTATCCCTAGTGATTACGAATCATTAGTCTTTACACATAAATTTTAACATAACAATTATGGATTATATCGAAATTCTAGCAGTGGGTATGCAATCAAACAATTCATTGAACACATTAAAATCATCCTTTCACAATACCCTATGGGTTCAAACACAAATAATCGAACAATAAACAAAATCCGATTATCCATTTATAAAACCCAAATTAATTAATATAGGATAACACGATCAATCTCTAATGAGAGAAAGAAACAACAAAAATTGAAAAAAACACTTAACCTAGGTCATTGACGTTGACGTCACCTTTGAACCGACATCAGGATATTACCTCTCCATGGGTCTCTCTCGGGAAAATGTTTTAACCCTCATTGATAACCCTACCAAAAACCCTATGATTCTACTTCACTGTCTAAGCTTCTTATTCCTATCTACTGTTCATAAAAGTGATAAATAAACGTTTGTCCTACCTTACTATTCACTATTCTTCACTTCTCTACCGCCTCTATACTCCTCTCGTACTGTAGTGTGATTTTGACGAATTAATGCAATGAACCCAAGCTACTATACACGTTTCTTTTCTTTTTTGTGAAGTAAATCACACGTTAATATAGAAATTACGTACAATATAAGATATACACAAGAAGGGGGTTGAATTGTGTATTC
>JAOQML010000599.1:0-12998 GCA_027568935.1 Erythroxylum urbanii | reverse complement strand
GGCAACGGACTCTTTTGCGCGGTATCTAGTTCCTGCCATGCAAAACATTCGCACTGCACTTACTTCAGTTGGTCTCGTAAGCATCAAAGTCTCCACAGCCATTGACACAGGTGTTCTAGATGTCTCCTTCCCGCCCTCAAAAGCCTCTTTCAAGCAAGAGTATCGACCTCTTCTCGATCCCATCATTCGGTTTCTAGTGAACAACCAATCCCCATTACTTGTCAACTTGTATCCATACTTCAGTTACATAGGAAACACCGTAGATATCCGTCTTGATTATGCACTTTTCAGTGCTCCGTCTCTAGTTGTCTCCGATGGTCCGCTTAGTTACCGGAACCTTTTCGATGCGATTCTGGATGCAGTTTACTCTGCCTTGGAGAAGGCTGGTGGGAGTTCGCTGGAGATAGTGATATCGGAGAGTGGCTGGCCATCAGATGGAGGAGCAGCAACATCAGTTGACAATGCAAGGACTTACAACAACAACTTGATTAAACATGTGAAGGGTAACAATGGGACTCCAAAAAGGCCTGGGAAGCCTATCGAGACCTACATTTTCGCCATGTTTGACGAGAACAAGAAGAGCCCGGAACTTGAGAAACATTGGGGCGTCTTTCTTCCCAATAAGGAGCGTAAATATCCAATCAACTTCAAGTAAAGAGTTGCACTCTTGGTTGCTCTAGTCAAGAATAAGGACAATAATTATGTGCAACGAAGGTAGACAATAATTATATAATTGTGACTTCTGGTCCTAATGCAAACGAAGCTCAAACTCTTGTCACTAGTGTACGTACTGCCTAATAACATTTCACAAATGAATAATTTTTGTGTTATATGTTAAAAAAGGGAGAAAGGAAAATTAGTATCAAATATCTCAAACATGAAAAAATAAATAAAATATTTTGTAGGATTAAAAAGAAGTTTATAAAAGACCAAAAATATAAGTGATTTAATCTTTTAATTTTACATACTAATTAAGCTACACTCGTTAAATTGATATGTTCTCAAATGAAATGAAGTTTGGTATGATTGTATCTTGCTTTATATCTTGAAAAATAGGCAAGCTAGGCAACAAAAGTTTCAATTGTTTCATAACATGTACGATATTCTTCACTAACTTACATAACAAACACATGAAACAACAACTACCTATTCACGTTCGCAGATTAAGAGAGTCATAATTTGATTATTTATTCAAATACTTTTTATTAATGTAAAAAATAAACATCTAATAGTTGTATGTACGTAACCAAATCGAAGTTGTTAAAAATAGTGTAAAACCTTATCATAATCAACTACTAGTTGAATCATTTTATACCTTTCAAATTTTTATCTCTCATTTTTTATTTTATTAGATTTAAGTCTATTTTACTCAAACAAATTTCTTTCCTTTAGAAAGAGTCGACAACTTTTTTATGTTATTTTTATTTTAATTTATTACAATTCTCCAATTTTTTTTCGGCAATTTTGTTGAAGTTATAAATTCTCAATATGCAGAAAGACAATAAGAAGTGGAATAATATTTTTCATTTTTCTTCATAATTATGTTAGAGTCTCTCCATCTTTCTATACTACAAGAAAAATAGGTTTTAGTGACGGCAATTACCGACAAAAAATCTTTATTTTTTGTCGGGAAACAAATTTGGTTACGAAAATTACCGACAAAAAAAGTCATCGGAGAAACGGCTGTAGGTAAATTTTAGTAACATATATTGTGAATTTCCGTAAATTTGCTAACAAAATATTGTATTTCCGTCGATAAAGTTACTAACAGCAATACAAAATTTCATCGCTAAATTTACCGACAGAATTACAATATCTGTCTCAAAATTTTACCAATGGATAACATTTTTCGTCATTAAATTTGTCCCAATGGAATATATCATTTCGTTGGTAAATTACCTACTGAATTAAAATATTCCGTTGCTAATTTACCGATGGAATATTATAATTCTATTGGGAAATTTAACTATGATAAAATTTAACCATTATTTCTCATTTCCTAATTCAGATTTTTGTTGATAATGTTTTGATTTTTGTACATGTAATTTTTGTAAATAATATAACATTGATTGGTAATATAAAGTAAAAATTATCCTCATCGGTAATATAATAAAAAATTATAATATACACTAATAAGTATTTTGAAAATAACTGTAGATTAAGAATTTATATAAAAACTTAAAAGTAGCAAAACATCAAATACATTCACTTATCGATCTAAGTTGTGTAGTTAGCAAAGGTGGATGCTCTTATTGCTGCGATGAGGTCTTGTCCCTCCCCTTCAACTCATCTACCTCATTATAGGGATGGGTTATGCACTTCATCAGCGTCTCTACCGTGTTCTCAAGCTGAACAACACTTTCTCTTGATGTGAACCGTCTACTAGATCTAACTGTAGTGGATGTGGAGGATTGTGAGTAGTATGTGTTTGCAAATGAACCTAAGATGAAAATCCTTCCATAACGGTCCCTACCACCTACTGCATCAAGATATGTTTGACTCTCATTAACAATTTCAAAGTTCTAAGACTGTCATTCAATGTTTTCTTGTATTTGCTCCTATCATTATAATTATTTATGTTAATAAGTGATATTTTTTAAAAACTAATATTAAAGTATAGATTTTACATGCATGAAGTTGTCTGCATTAAGTGTTGATAAAGTTTACATCATCATGCTTCTTAGTATAGGTGTGCAAAAAGAGTTAGCATAGTGTAGGCTTCTTATCCATAGACTTTTCCTGTATCAGAATAAATTGTTATAAGTGAATTATAATTTACAAAAATTTCGACAGAATTTCCTCTATTTTTATGATATTTACCCAATGTTAAACAAAAAAATTTGCTCAACAAGATAGCCATTAATGACACCAGACATTTATAACATTATTATTCTCCAAAATACACATATTTTCATTCTAAATTTCAAACATGAAATTACATTGAAATTAAATTTTATACATCAAAGTACAAAAATTAGAATATAAATGTAAAGTTTTGATACTTAGTTTCTCTATATACTTTTGGTGGGTCATAAATCCTCCAGTATGTACAGGTAAAATCTTTCCCTCCAGTCCTCCACATATGTTTGCAAAATTACGGTCTGAAATGGACGTTGCCTCGGGTGATGCCTAATACTAGAGCCAACGACTTCATAGTTCTTCAGATATATAAGAAGATCGTACACCATTCTTATGTATCGAACTAAGAAAGTCTCTATATCGTGTACGAGCTCGCCTCTCTTATACATTATAAATTACAACATCAAATTTTGAATCCAAAAAAATTCTTTCTGGAAAAAAGAAAAACATATTTTAAGTACTTATAAACTAAAATATTAATCTAATTAATATATAAAATTAGATAAATAGAAAAGATTAAAGAATATATTTTTTTATACCTCAAACTTTTGATAATAAAAATCCTTTTTCGCCTGAGAGATATTCTTCCTTATATAACCCTCAAGATCTATCCTCTCCTTGAACTTGGATGAGATATTGTTCGAGCATGTTCTAGACGAAACCAACCTAATATTTAAGTATTTTTAGATCAGTTTCTATTTAAAACATATAACTAAAGAATAAACCAATGGTGTTATCATGCATGTATTGCAAAATTTTTGGAATTTCACTCACAGATTGTTGACAATTATGATGTAAGTTCTTCCATCAACTCCTTTAGCTCTAAGCTAAAGGCCGCCTCCTTCATTCGCAACATTTACCCTTGATATCTCTATCGGTACAAAGGTGGTGGATGGCGTAGCAGGGCTACTGGATAGTGTAACAGTAGGTAGGGAATGTGACTTTATAGGGGCTGTAGGTGGGGAAGGTGATGCCTGATCTAGATGTGCACTAGCTGGACGTGCAATTCCTCATCCTATATCATCTGCAGAATGTGATGATTCACCTGGACAGCCACTGGCTCCTCCAAATCATGGTAACCTACATTGGCCTTATTATATCCTGTTTTCTCTTCTGCGACATATTTGTAAGTTGAAATTCAAATTTTATTGATTATTCCACTAATAGAACAATATAAATTAAATATATAACAATATATTGTTGATGCAATAATACATTTAGTCATATAATATTTTATTACTTACACAAATTAATCACTATCATCACTTAATTGTAAATCAAAATCATCATCTTCTTTTTCTGAAGAATTATAATCAAACTCAGGCTCCTCTTCAAATCTCTCGCCTTCCTTATCCTCTTCAAATAAAATTTCAACGTATTCATTATTTGGATCATTCAAAGGTTCATTATCGTTATATATTACACATGTATCTCGTTCATGAACATCTTCCTGAAACGATTTACTTTTAATTATCTTATTTTCTCCTTTTCTATGTAATTAAAAAACACCTCTAAGTTTTACTTTGCAAATGACCAACCAATCTGACTTATCTCGTCGTAAACTGAAAAAAGGGACATAATACACCTGAATCGCGTGCATCGCCAACACGAAAGGTTCAAATTATTTAAATCTTCTTCGCTAGTTGATTTCAACTAGATTATATTGCATGTACACTTTTCTTCCAACATTAGGAGTTGGATCGAACCATTCACACTTAAATTTCACATTTTATTTTATTGGCAATGTAAGGTACTCAATTTCAAATATTTCAATAATTTTACCATAGCAATCCATCAATTCTCCCTATATGCAAACCCTACTATTTACTATTGCCATCTTATGATCATGATATTCTGTATGAAATTTGTATCCATTAAGAAAAAACACCAGATACGATTTAATAGTTCACAAAGGTCTTTTTGCAAGATCACATATGACTTATTCTCTATTGCATTTTCTTAGGCCTACACAAAAAATTGACTACTATAATGTCCTTTAAACACTTTGATCTAATGATTAACCATTTCAATTATTGTAAGTGAAAACTTACATATTTCTCGAACTATCGAGAAGTGTCTTTCAGCTTCTTTATTGATATCTTCCTCTATTTTTTTAGGCATTAACTCGCGTAACCATTCCTTGTATAATCTAAAAGTATTATTATATATTTTAGTTATGAACAAAACTAACTTCAAAAACTCAAATAATCAATGTCAAAATCAAATTAAACTTACTACATGAAAGGTTGAATCTCTTGACAATTTAATAAAATGTAACCATGGACAACCTCTATTTCTTTTGTTGTTAACATTCTTTTTGTTGAGCATCTATATATTCGTCCAGGATATATGAAAATACATAAGTTACCATTAACATCACCCGTTTTTCCCTATATCATTAAGAGGAACTTTTCTTTCTTTTGTGCGCAAATGCAACTCAAAATAATGTGAACAAAATGTACTTGCTTCCTCCACTGGATAAGCATTACACATCAAACTTTCAACTCTAGCCTTGCTTTTGACATTTTTTTCAAGTGATACAAATATCTACGTTATAAATAAGGTTATTACAATTATGTAATTAAAACAAGCTATAAGTTTTATTGAAATATTAATTATAATTACCTCTCAAACGGATATATCCATCGATATTAAACTGGACCAGTAAGTTTAGTCTCAGGTGCTAAATGTACGAGTAAATGCCCCATACAGTTAGAGAAACTTAGAGGAAAATCCCTTCCAATGTGCACAAGATAACTGGAATTTTCCTTTCTAGTTTTTCTATTTTAACCAACTTTATTTTAGATGATGTTAAGCTTTTGAAAAATAACTTAATTTTGTTATAACTTCCTAAGCCTTATTCGGTAGCAACTCTTGAAATGCAATTAGAATTAGCCTTTGTATAAGCATATAACAATTATGACTTTTGATCCCAAATAATTTGTACTTTCTCATGTCTACACACCTTGCTAAGTTCCAAATATAACCATCAGGAAACTTTAGACTTTTTAACCATTCACACAAAATTTCCTTTTGTTTTTTGGCCAAAATGTAACATGTTTTTGGATATTTACTAATGCGAAGATCTTTATCTAACTTATTCCTTCTACAAAAAAGTTTCAAATCAGCTAGCAATTTTGCATTGTCCTTTATCCACCCTTCAATGTTCATTATGGTATTGAACAAATTGTCAAAATTATTTTTTTCAATATGTATCACATCTAGATTATGATGTATCAAATTTGTTTTCCAATATGGCAAATCCCATAAGATACTTCATTTTCTACATTCAAAATTTTTACTGATGCTTCTACTATCTTCTTCAGCTTCAAGTTCTGTAACTTTCAGCAACCCTAACTCATCAATCTCCTACAATATCTCTTCACTAACTTTGTAAGGGGGGAGGAGGTGTTTTTACCATCATATTCTTAATGAAAATTTGTTTATTGCATCTAAATGGATGATTTGGAGGAAGAAATTTCTTGTGGTTATCAAATCAAGATGTTTTGGCCCTGTTAGGAAGATAAAACACATCAAAATCATTACCATGGTAACGACAAGCCAATTTCCCTACTATGCTCCATCCAAACAACATAGTATACACATGAAAATCACTAATAGTCCACATCAAAGTTGCACTTAATAAAAAATTTTGTTTAAGAGACACATCATATTTCTCTATACCAAATTCCCAGAGATGATGCAACTTAGATACCAATGGTTGTAAGAATACATTAATTTTATTGGATTTATAGGCCCTGACACAATCACCGTCAAGAGCATATATGTTTCACTCATACACAACCATGGAGGCAAATTGTAAAGATTAATTATTATTGGCCGTGATGAATATTATTGGCTGGATTGACCAAAAGGTTAGAATCCATCTGTCGACAATCCCAACCTAACATTTCAAGTTTCAACTACAAACTCATAATGGTTGTTATTAAAATGTTTCCATGCGAGTGCATCCGATGGATGGCTCATTATTCCATCTTTTTGTCCATGTTCATTATGCCATCTCATGTGAGATGCAGTAACATTAGAGGAATATAGTCTTTAAAGTCTCAAAGTTAGCGGGAAATAATACATTCGCTTCTAAGGTACTATTTTCTGTTTCATAGTACGCTTTCTAGGTTTGAATATAGATTGATCAAAAAATTTTCACTCTTGTAATTCCATATCATCTCCCTAAATAAACATACATCCTAATCTGTAGCGATCAATTTTTTCAACTGACAAACCAAGACCCTTAATAAGTTTCTTTATATTGTAAAAATTATCAACCATTGTATGATTAAGATGCAATGATTTATTATACTAAGCAAGAATTTTATCAAAACTTCGATCAGAAATATACCCTTCAGACTTTATGTTCAATATTCGAGCAACTGAAGATAATTGAGTCATGGTCTTATAATTTGGCCATAATTCTTGGTCAATTGATTTTAGTAAGTCAAAAAACTTTTTTGCATTGGTGTTTTGATTCTTCTTAAAGATTTTCTATATTTTCTTAAAACATATAACTAGCTGCATCAAAAAATCATTTGGATGTAAGAATTTTCAGTTGTACCCACATTATTCATTATAAATCCAGTTCCTCTTTCAAATCCATCCATATTTTGACGAGTTTACTTTATTACCCCTTGAGATGCAACAAATTAATAACTCTTTATGTCGAGTCCAATCAAGATAATTTAGAACAAACTCTTTTCTAAATAAATGGCGATTCACTTCATCAATAGAAAGAAAACAAATATGTTTGCCCTTTTTATATGGACATCTGATCTTTAGACCATCCATATATGCAGGTTGAGAACATGCACAGTGAATAAAAGCTTCAACTCCCTCAATAAACTCAGGATTAATGAAACCATTGGGTGTTAATCATTTATATATTCAAGATCTATCAATATTTCTCATTTATGCGGAACTATTATGTAAAAAAGTGATTTCATAGTTAGATGTAATAATCATTATGGTAGTATCCATATTAATCTTCCAGAACATTTAATCTTATCTTTACACATCATTAAATCCTTTATTTCCCCTAAGTTTTTACAATTCTCTTACCATTTCCCCTCCAAACTGAAACTAACCTATCCCACCATATGATTTCACAATTAGAAAACTCAATCACAACCAATTTCACCTTAGTGGAACTTTATAACTTCATAGAAGAATTTTTTAGGAAAGATAATGCTTTGATCTTTATTATCCTTAATATATCTTAATACCTTATAAGTAACCCTCAAATTAATTATACTTGGCTTATCGATATGCTGACTTAAGTGATGGACAACATAAATGAGTATTAATCAAATAAAGCAATCTGCTAACCAGTATCTTGTAAGAAGTGACATTAAGAAGTAAAAATCACATTTTGCTAAAAAGATCAAAAGCAAATGTTTTGCTTACATATATTAATTCCAACACTAGATTGATGAATCATATTGAAGTTCAAGTCTTTATGCTTGAATTAATCACCTACCAAGTTCATTTCCAAATTTTGATTTTAACAAGCACTATGGTATGTGGCATTATTAGACCACATGAATCAAGAAAGCAAGTTTTCGTTATGACTCCTAGGCTTATAGAATTTTTCACCGATAGGCCTAAAGGGAGTTACATCACAGGTTTCTACCCTATATACCATCATAGGGGCTTATTATGCAAAGAATTGTCATGTCAATTATGTGAATTTTTTACGTTAATACTGAGTTTGAATTAATCACATTAAAGTTCAAGTCTTTATGTTTCAATTTTAAAAAATTCCCAAACATAAATACTTACACTATTAAACCACAGCCTAAAATCTCATCAATCATTGTTAAAGGTAAAATTGCAAAGAACAACCCAAATTTGATCACATTGTAGACATTACTTAGTTGAACGACTTACCTTAATAGAAGGACAACCATAAACTATAAAGAAGACAGATGAGGTTGGACAATTATCGACACTCTTCAACACAGAACATAGCTTGCAAGAAAAAAAATGAACAATTAGTTATTAATGTTTTCATATCCTACAACTTATAATATTGCTTAAGCTATTGAAGCCTCTATCTCTACTTAAAAAATTACAATTAACCTCAATTTGATCGTAACCATATTTCTCAATATCATATATAGACAAATACAGCATACAAAATTTTCACAATATCATAACCATTATTATGTAAAAAAAACATTATTATGCAAAACCATTATTTATGGACAAAGACCAAAATTAACTTTATTTGGGGTTTTATTTGCATAACCATTTTTTCATACACATTAAGTGTTTATTTTTTAAACCTCTCTTGAGATATGGAATTGGTTTCATGCATATCAAGTGTTTATTTTTTAGCTCAAAATGACTTTAATGATAGTTATGGAATTATTTTCACTTAAGGAATTGCATTAAAGAATGCCTAGAGTATTTTTATAAGGGCCAGGCAATTAGATGATGATACTATGTCTGAATCTTCATATGATCATATTGCATTTTTTAAATGTTTACAAAAAAATACTTGCCCATCTATCATCCTCTAAGTCCCAAGAAAAAGGAAATTCATGTATGGATCACATTATAAACCTAGAGGGTATAACACTTAAGGCCAAAATAGGCACAATTTTTATGCAAGGTCATTTTAAAAGAACTTACAACTTACTTCTCATTTATATAGCCCTTTTTCTCATTAAAATGGTATGAAACAAACTCACAATCATTATAGATCTCTTTATAAGAATAAAGGCATGATACTTGCTCCCATTTAATATTAGTCCTTATGAGAAACAAAAAAGCATCACATTTCTCTAAATCACCATAGGTCATATTTTCATAAAAAGAGTATATCATATGCTAATCATTTATTAAGCTCTATTATCATATTAAGAGAACTCCAAATCCAATTTAATATAGACCTTATAAGAAACAAAGAAGCATGACATTTTCTCTAAATCACCATAGGTCATATTTTCATTAAAAGAGCATAGCATATGCTAAACCATTTGTTAGGATCCACTATCACATAAAAAGAACTAATCCCTCACATGTCGAAAAGAAAGCATTATATAACCCATATCCTCTAACTAAAAAAGTTATTCTCTTAAAGGTCTTTCTCATATGGTAATAACTTTTTCAATTATCATCATGTGAAATTTAATTTTATGGTGATTATAGACATATATATAGAAGTTTTTCTTTGAAATAATGCTTATAAAGTAAACCAAAAAAGATATGGGTTGAAAGAAAAATTAAGAACTAATCTCCAAGGACCAAGTTTGTGTGGGTATATAGAATTGATTTTTTTAAAATCTACTAAGACCAGTTATTGACACTCTTCAACACAAAACATGATCTACAAGAAAGACAATGCACAATTAGTTATATAGGTCTTAGTTAGATGCTTGTCTTTGGTTAACAACTCACTTTTTTATCTATTTAGTTTCTCTTGTCCATTAAACTATCTTGTGTAAGAGTTCTTGCAAATTTTTGCTTTCTTTATTAGAATTCATATTAGTTCTTTCTTTTTATATGTAATAAACAAAATAGCTACGTGTCAACTTAAATTAAGTTTCCTACTTCCTAGTTCCTATTACTATAAGATATAATCTAAAGTGGAGAGCCTTTCCAACGACATATCTAGTGAATATTGAAAATGAGTCGCATAGATTTCCACTTGGATTAAAGAAAAGAATAGTTAAAAAGGAGGTGGTTAAGGCTTTTACATGGTTTAAGGCATAAAAAGTAGCTAGGCGAAGGTAAATTCATAAATAATAGTTTATCCATTATTCTCAACTTCTATTTAAATGTTAGCCATAAAATTTAGCTAGCTTTTACAACTAAACAAGACTTATATTAAGGAGAGGTTTAAAATAAATCCCTCAAGTGCTTTAGTTTACTTTTTCTTAAGAGGGAGTATGACACATTGCTAACACAAATGATTGTCTTTAGTGAGGCCCTCAGATGGTTTCAATTGATTTTACTTATTTTAAAAAAATATTAATGATACTTAAATTATTAAAAATATTCTATGATGTTAAAGGTTTAACCTTTGATTAATCATTTATGAAATTGTTTTAATATAAATTATTATCTAACTAATTATTAGGTACATAATTAATTTATAAAGTCATTCTAAATATTTTATTTTTAAGCCTCGACATCCACCTTTAAGCGTTTCATTTTTATTTCAAGTCCTATGATACAATTTCAAACATTTTCTCCATTTTAAAACCCTAATATTCATTCTAGCGATTCCATTTCATTTTAGTTTAGTTTTGAGCCCTAAGAACTACCTATAGGCATTTCATTTTCCATTTCAAATCTTATGGAACTACTATAGGAGGTTTTATTTTCCATTTCAAGTTTTAAGCCCTAGGAACTATCTATAGATATTGCATTTTTGTTTTCAATCCCCAGCCCTTAGGTAAGACTATAATTAATGTAGAGTATAAACTAATTCTAAAGGTGCAAAAGACATGTCAAATTTGTATCTGTCCCTACCGATGCCATGCCATGAATGATTCGTCTCATTTAATTGCTTTTAGTTCTAAAACTAATCAACTTATACTTAATTCACCATCATCATTAGGGCTATTTTTTCCCTAATATATGGTTTAACCTTCTACTATTGTTAACAATTAAGATTTAGGAAACCATGTACTAGTTTAATTATGTATTTTCAGTAAACTAACAATTTTAAGTGTTGTATAAACATTGTACTCTAATGCTCCTAATCACACATATAAACATTGACAATCAATTTTAACAAATTTCAATACTTTTTTCACTAATTAAGTTATTGGTTAAGAACAAGTAAACTGCTATCCACACTGTATCTGAATCCATTTAACTTACCATACTAAAACAAAACGAAATTTTAAAATTGAAATTAAATAAATAAAGTAAGAAACAAATAGAAACACATTTAGATGCATAAGAAATTCCAACACTTTATAGAAAAAAACAGAAACACATTCTTCAAAACTTTAAAACTAAATTTTATCCCTTTAGAACTTTCAGTGAACACTTTATAAGTATAAGAAATTCATCCTTAACTATTAACAAAAACATTGGTATGTGGCATTCTTCACTAATAGGAACACATTCAAACACACAATGAACCATTAACAACTGAAATAGACGCAGATAACACAAACAACATCAACTCCCAAAAAAAGCTTCCCTAGCATCGATAAGAAGAAAAATGAAAAACCAAGTGCAAAGGATGAATAATTAACCATGATGGATGATTAACCAGAGACCAAGATGACGATGATAGTGTTGGACCCTATTTTTTGAAGCCCAAATATCCAGAATATCAAAAGACATGAACGTATTATCCTATAAGGTTATTTATATGGGATCTTCCTAGCCAATCCGGTAGCGGAATCACAAATTTACCTCTTCTGAACCATTGTAGCTCCATGTATTTATTTTGAAACAATAATCGTCTCATTCGGAGCTCTACCAATCAAGATATGATTAAAATATCGAAGTATGTTCAGTAAAACAATCAATTCATGCTCTTTTAGTCGTTTCCCACTTTCTCTCCTTCAATATTTTTGGAATCTACTCCAATGGATACCAAAATTTTATGGAGAGATAGAGAAATAAGTTAGGAATCTCTTAGTTTAATTATCAGTTCATTTGGAGATCAGATGATGGAGTTATGGCCAAACGAGTCAAACCTGGTTATATCCTCAGTCATATTGTACCTATCTAGGGACAATTGACATAACTTTCACTAGAAATATCAGATTAAGGTCGTCTTAGGATGGTTTTAAAGAGGACTTCTAGATCTACCACTTTCATGAAGACTTTGAGAAAAGGTTTTGCCATTTGGAGTGTCAAAACACGGGTTTGCGGCAGCAAGCTTGTAGCACCCCACTCCCGCAAGACCTGAACCTGACATCTTTGATGATATCCGAGCCCGTGCCCCGCGAGGATGGCGTGCTAATGCACTCAATCATCCAAAAGTCGGTATAAATTTTTTTTAAACATAACGTGCAGAATACATACTCAAATTGGATCCACATTCATTTATCATCAGTTTCAAATAGCACAATTTTTAATCAACACAATACAATCGTCAGAAATTTCAATAATCATTTGGGCCCTTTTTACAAATACAAAGCACTTAAGTCAGC
>JAOQML010000588.1:0-12999 GCA_027568935.1 Erythroxylum urbanii | reverse complement strand
AGATATATTCTCATATTTTCATAATATGTAATCAATATAAAACTTACTCGATTTCTAAACCATGATACAAACTTCTGTCTATGTCTTTCTTAAACATTAATAATCTCTTTGCTGCGAATTGTATCTTTGTGCTCTCTATTTAAAAAAACATAATGAAAGTAAGATCTTAGAGTGAATGAAGAAAATTGTAAAATAATTGTTTTAATGAAAAGGAATATACGTACTCCATGTATGTATCGACTTTCTCACAATTGTTCAAAATAAACCAATGGATGATTTCAAATTTATCTTTAGTTAACTCTACATATCTACCCACACCAAGTGGCCTAACTTTTTGGGAGAAAATAGACAAATCACCATCGTCATGAAAATCAAAGTTACGTTTTGGTCTATTAAATCTTGTCTCCGCATCAGTTAAGTACATTGAACAAAAAGTCAAGCATTCATTTGCTATATAAGCCTCTGCGATAGACCCCTCTAGTCGAGCTTTATTACGTACATAATGCTTAAGAGAGTATAGAAACATAAAAATAAACAATTATAAACTTAAGAATTGTTACAAACAAATAACATAGAAAAAACTTGTTAAATTTAATATGAATTACCTTTCAATCGGAAACATCCATCGAAATTGAACAGGTCCATAAAGTTTTGCTTCATATAGTAAGTGAATAGCCAAATGAACCATAACACCAAAAAGCAATGGGGAGAATAATAGTTCAAGCTTATATAGAATCAATATTATGTCTTTTTCTATTTTATCAAGCTTTTTAACTTTAAGTGTCTTACAACATAATTGCTTAAAAAACTCTCCTAATTGACCCAAAGTAATAGACATATCCTTCGATAAATACCCATATATTTCAATAGGAAGTAGTCATTGCAAAAGTACATGACAATCATGACTTTTCAACCCTAACACTTTTCCCTCTTTAATATTCACACAATGGCGTATATATGATGTATACCTATTAGGAAATTTGACTGATTGGAGGAACTAACAAAATGATTGTTTCTCACTTTTCGACATGTTGTAACAAACAAGGGGAATATTGTGTGAGCCATCATCTCTTCTTTTCAAATGCAAATCCTATCTAATATTTATGTTTTCTAAGTCTAGTCTAGCCTTAATTGTGTCTTTGGATTTTCCATTAATTCCCATAACAGTCCCTAAAATAGACTCCCAAATGTTTTTCTCAATATGCATGACATCAAGATTGTGCCTCAATAGTAATTCCTTCCAATATGGCAAGTTAAAAAATTTGCTTTTTTTGTCCAATTAAGTTTGAGATCATTTCTCTTATGCTTTCTATTACTTGGGTGTTTGCCAGGTTTAATGTCACCCAAATGTGACAGCTGGTAAACAATATCATCACCGAATAACTGCATCGGAGCTTTATCCAACTCTACTGTGCCATTAAATGTTTACTTCTTCGCCATCTATGCCCATGTTCTAAATAAAGACGATGATCCGTATAACATGTTTTACTTCGTATCCTTTTTAAATATATTTGATGGTTACATGCAGGACAAGCCATATACCCTTTAGTGCTCCACCTAGACAAATTCCCATAAGCTGGGAAATCATTTATAGTCTACAAAACAGTAGCATGCATTATAAATGTTTTGCCTTTAACAACATTAAAAGTTTGTAATCCAAATTCCCGTAGATCATTTAAGTCATCAATTAATGGTTGCATGTATACATCGATGTCCTTACCAGGAGCAGTAGGTCCTAGAATAAATAACGACAAAAATATAAAAGGTGCCTTTATAAACTTCCATGGAGGTAAATTGTATGAGAATCACTGGCCATATGCTATATGAATTACTCATATTACCGAAAGGATTAAATCCATCGGGCCAATCTAAATCGAACATTATGACAATCTTGTCCAAACCATGGAAAGTTTTTATCAAGCTCTTTACATGCCATTGAGTCTGTTGGATGACGCATAATGTTATCATCAATGCGTTTCTCTTTATGCCACCTTATATTTATGGCTATTTTTGTTGACATAAAAGGTCTTTGTAATCATAGTTTAATAGGAAAGTATCGAAGGATTTTATTCGATATCTTTTTCCTTCTCCTATCATCCACCTGCCACCTTCATGTACCACAAATAGGACACTCCTGAAGATCTTTACTTTCCCTCAAAAAAAGAACACAGTCATACTTATAAGCATGAATTGAAACATATCCCAATCCAAGGTCCTTTAACAGTTTCTTCAAATCATAGTAAGATTTCGACAAATTGTGTCCAATAGGTAATGCATCCTTCAGTAAGTCAATTAACGTGTTCAAGGACTTATTATTCCATTTATTATAAACCTTCAAATGCAACAACTTCACAACAAATGATAGTTATGAGAAATTATAGCACCCCAGATATAATTGTTCTTGAGCAACTTTCAATAACTTCCTAAAATTATCTTCTGTAATACTACCAATTATGTTAGGCATTCCTGTTTCATTCATAGTCTCCATATAATTTCGACAATTGTCTAACATCTTGTCAATCCCATCATAACCATCATCATTCATATCACAATCATCAACATCATTATTGTAACTATCATCAAAATATGTACTGCCACTTCTAGTACAACTTGCTTCCTTACATTCACTATGATAAAGCCATAGAGTATAGAATTTGTCTATGCCTCGGATCAGCAAGTGATTATATACCACATCTTATCTTTAGAAGTTGAAATTTGAGCAATTGATACATGGATAACAAATACTACATTCATCACCCATTTGATCTTTTACAAATTACATAAAACTCTTAACTCCTTTTACGTATTCAGTTGACCATTTTTTATGACACATCTAACTCTTATCCATTTAGCTATACAATAAAAGAAGATAACTAAGTTATTATATGCATTTTCATTTAATATTACATTAAAAAACCTGTGTAATTAAGGTACGTGATGTTGTTTACTATCCACAGATACATGCAAAAAAAATATCAACACCAAAAAATGAACTTAAGGTAATAATTATTTGATTTAATGGAAAACTACATCCATAATCTAGTTAAGCCAGATCCCAAATTAGGAGAACATAGATGGGGCTCAACATGAACTTATTTTATCTTTTATATAATATAATGCTTCACTAATCATGATGGAATCAGAAAGAAATTTGCCCAAAGATGTTTATGTGGAATATCTTTGTAAGCTACTGAAGTTCATACTTAATATAAGCAATATATCTACACTTAAATTCAAGCCATACAAAGGTAAATGAGATGACAAATTTACAGAAAGCAAGAATCAATGAAGAGAACAACAGTTACCTTTTGATATAAAGTGAGCCATTCGTTAGTAGAATCATTTAAACCACAACACATTACCAGACCTTGATTGCTAAATCTTTGATAAATACGCTGCATATAGGAAACTTCCATCAAATGATCACAGAACAAAAAAATTTCTCTTTGATCTGTAGTACATTATTTGAAAAAACAAGGTCTCATTTATCCAATAATTATGAGTATTAGTATATAAGTATAACCGTGAACAAAAAACCTGTGAAGAACACTCAAATTTTACCAAAAACCTATTGAAGTTTAGTAGTGGTAATAATATCAAAATCCTTTGGCACTCTTTTAAAATTTAAATCTCTCAAACATCCACCCACTAAATAAGTAAATTTTCTTTCTTGGACAATTCCTTAACTGAGTATATTTTCTTGCATAATGAAAAGACAAACCAAATTGTAGTTGTAAATAGATCTTCTTTCTTGTTCAACTCAGTTCTTGAAAATGAGAACCTCAATTTCTTGTTCCATATGACGAAAACAAAATTGCAAAGAGTAAGGTCATCTAGGCATTAAAATGGTAATAGCTGAATAATTAGTGAAAAACTAAAAGTAGGTATCAATAGAAAATTGATTTGAAGCAACTGTCACCATCTTTCTTTCTATCCAAATAACTAACTGGTTGTCACTGCCTAAGGAAGGAATTGAAAAAGAAGCCACTAAATTAACAGAGATAAGAAATGAAAGGACTGAGTGAAATGAATCATTTTTGTTAAATTACCTAAATTATACGATAAATGGGTAGATGGTGTATTGGGGAGAGGTTAGAACACAAAGATGAGGCTGGAACATGATGATTGGAAGGTGATGACTAGAACATGACGAAGAGACTAGAAATGCAAGGAGGAGTTGGAAATGGAAGGAGGACGTTGGAGGAAGCTCAAAACATGAGAGAGGAGGAAGGTGGAGGATGTTGGAAATGCGAGAGAGCAAGACGGTGGAGGAGGCTGTATAGAAAAGGTAATAAAGAATAATTCTATATATTCTTTCAAGAGATTATAGCCTATATATTTATACTAATTGTTATACAACAAGATCCTATTTTATAGCCTGAACATAAGACAATTAATTACAAATAAGTAAACAAGTCATTTCCACAATCTGTTAAAGTTGACAATAGATTTTACTCCCTTAAATTGCTCACACCAACACTCCCCCTCAAGTTGGTGAGTATATGTCAATCATTCCCAACTTGTTAAGTGAGCTTTGAAAATCTTTTCCGAATATTGCCTTTCTTAGAACATCTACTAGTTAATCTTTTGATGTGACAAACGGAAGACTAATTGTACCTTTGTCAAGATGGTCTTTGATGAAGTGCCGATCAACTTCCATATGTTTGGTTTTGTCATGTTGAACAGGATTATTTGCAATTGTTATGGTTGCCTTGTTATTACATAATAACTTCATAGGTTTTGATAGACATATACCAAGATCATGTAAAATACGTTTTATCCATAGCAATTCACAGGCACCTTATGCCATTCCATGAAATTCTACCTCTGCACTTAATCTTCCTACAAATTTTTGCTTTTTACTTCGCCATGTAACCAAGTTACTTCCAAAAAATATAAAATACCCTGATGTAGACTTTCGATCAGTTTGACTTCTAGCCCAATTTGCATCTGTATATCCTTTGATTTTTTGATCTCTATTTTTACCAAAAAATAATCCTTTTCCTGTAGAAGATTTTAGGTATTGCAGGATCCGATAAACAGCCTCCATATGATCTTTACTTGGTGCATGCATGAATTGGTTTACAATACTTACCATTTATGCAATGTCAGGGCGTGTATGCGATAAGTATATTATCCTCCCTACTAATCTTTGATACCTCTCCTTGTTGGTTAGAATTTGGTCTTGTTAGATGGCTAACTTGTGATTCATCTCAATGGGAGTTTCAATGGGTTTACAGTTAAGCATCCTAGTTTTTGCTAGTAAATCTAGCACATACTTTCGTTGGCAAAGAAATATTCCATGGCTCGATCTTGTAACTTCAATGCCTAAGAAATATTTCAAGTGCCCAAGATCTTTAAGTTCAAACTCAGTCGTAAGGCTTTCTTAGAGGGTGGCTATCTCGTTTAAGTCATTTCCTATAACAACCATATCGTCAACATACACAATAAGAGCAGTCACCTTTTTTAACTCTTGTTTGACGAAGAGAGTATGATCAGCATCACTTCGTTTATACCCAATCTTCTTCATGAAAGTTGAGAGCCTTCCAAACCATACTCGAGGGGATTGCTTCAATCTGTATAAGGCTTTTTTTAGTTTGCATACTTTGCCATCACAGTTTATGCCCAGGGGAGGATCCATGTATACTTCTTATTCCAAAGTTCCATTAAGAAATGCATTTTTGACATCAAATAAGAACTCGTATGATATTTATTTTTGCCACAGGAGCAAATGTATCCCCATAATTAATTCCATACTTCTATGTGTACTCTTTAGCAACAAGTCTTGCCTTGTAACAATCTATGGTTCCATTTGGATTGAGTTTGACTGTAAAAATCCACTTGCACCCTACTGTTTTCTTCCCTAAAGGAAGTGATACAAGTTCCCATGTGTGATTCTTCTGTAAGGCTTCCATTTCATCATTCATAGCTTTCTTCCTTTTTGAATCCATCAATGATTCCTACACATTACTTGGATTGGATACATGAGATAATTGATTTACAATAAGTGCATGAGACTTTGACAAATGGTGAGAGGAGGTATAATTATTAATAGGGTATTTAGTCTTAGCTTTAAAATCAGGATCATATTGAATTTTTGGAATTCCTCTCTTTATCCTAATCGAATATCGTGGTTCAACTTTAAGAGGAGTTAAATCATGTATTAAAGGAGATGAAGGTAATGATATTACTTGAGGAGACTCATTCGGAATTTCTATAGCCATTGTTGTGACTTGGGAAATTGTAATATCTTGATTCTCATCATGTATTAAAGGAGATGAAGGTATTGATGTTACCTGAGGAGACTCATTCGAAATTTCTATAGCCGTTGGTGTGACTTAGGAAATTATACTATCTTAATTCTCATGAGTGCCATCAACGTTCTCAAGATGTACAAAGTTAGGATGTGCATCGATATTTGAAAGTTCAACATCTTATTGTATATCAATTTTTTCTTGTTCCTGGAAAAATTCATGAGTGTTGTCTTCACTTAAATTAAGTGTTATCTCCCCCTGAAGAGAGCACTCATGACCACCAAAAAAAGAAATATCTTCTTATAATGTAACATCTCGGATCTCATACATTTTTTTTCATTAGGATCATAGCACCGATATCCTTTTTTAAAATCTGCGTACCTAAAAACTATGCAACAGACAACTCATGGATCTAGTTTACCTATAACCTGATGTACATATGCAGTATAACCAAACACACGTGGTTCAAGATTCGGACCAATTAGTGTGGAGACAAGTTCGTGTAGTTTTTGATGTCGTGTTTTGAAATCGATGACTTGCGATGGCATCCGATTAATAAGATATGCAGTAGAGCAAATAGCTTCACCCCAATACTCCCGAGACACTTTCATTCCAGATAAAGAAGCTCGAATAACCTCAAGAATTTAGCGATTCTTTAATTCTACCAAACTGTTTTGTTGCAGTGTACTAGTACATGAAGTTTAGTGTCGAATACCATTTTTTTGACAAAAACTCTCCATGTTAGAATTTATATACTTCCCACCATTGTCAGATTGAAGAACTTGAATTCGGAATTGATACTAAGAAGACACCATTCGATATAGATCCTGAAAAACAAAATAAACATTACCCTTGTTTCATAAAAGAGAGATCCAAATCATACAAGTAGACTCATTAATAAATGTCACAAAATAATAACGAGCACCAAATAATGTAGGGATTTGAGCAGGTCCCCAAACATCAAAGTGGATAGTCATAAAAGGTGTAGTACTCTTATTATAACTAGGTAGATAGGAAATTCGATGACTCTTGGCCATCTCACAAATGTCACAATTAAACTTAGAATTTGTATGTAAAAACAAACTTGGTTTCAATTTGCGAAGATAATTAAATGATAGATGACCAAGGCGACGATGTCATAACCATGCCATATCCTTGTTTCCTTGACTCCTAATAGTATTATTTTCTTGACCATGTATTTGATTGTTTGAAGTGGCCAGGTCAAGATAGTACAAGTTTCCATGTCTAATATCATAGCCAAGAGTCCATTGTGTTGCAATATCCTGAAAAACACATTTATCAGGCCAACAAATTGTAACACAATTCAAAGCTTTTGTGATTTTGGTAACAGATAAAATATTGGAAGAAAGAGTACAAGCATAGTATCAAGATTAATGGAATTTAACATATGTACTGATCCTTCCAATAACTGGTGCAACTCCTCCATTAGCAGTGAGTATGTAAGGTTGAGTTGAAGAATGAATAGATGAAAGATGGGTAGAATCATTTATCATGTGGTCAGTAGCACCTGTATAAATAATCCATGCATCATTCATAGCAAGATAAGTGTTGGATAGACCTAGATTATCAGCCTTGGTAACATGTGCTACAATTGTATTTGACGTAGATGCAATCACTTCCTCATTTGTTATGGTAGTAACAGCAGCTTGTCTAATTTTCTTTCAGGGTTTCTTTGGAAAATCCCACCATTCGGGATACCCAATAATTGCATAGCAACGTTGTTTGGAATGTCCCTCCTGACCACAATGAGTGCAAGTATAGTTATTTCCTTTAGTGCCAAGTTTTTTTCCTTTAACTTGTTGGGAATTTGTATGGCATATGCGGGCAATCAAGTGAACCATACCATCTGACTGAACTTTAGGTTCCTCCATAGTTTGCCTCTGATTGTGATCTTTACGAACATATGCATAACATGACTTAAGCTCAAGAGGTTGATCTTTTCTCAAAATTTCACTTCGAGTTTGATTGAATTTTAGGTCAAGGCCAACCAAAAAAATATGCACTTGAAGTCGGGTTATATACTTATGCAGCGTTATGATTACAGCAGCATTATCTTCTTGTGTTTGAACATAAGCATCAATTTCCTGAAATATGCCAATCAGTTCATTGTAATATAAAGATAAGGGTCTACCATTTTGGTGAGTGGTAAACGATCTCTGATTCAGTTCAAAAAGTTATGTTTCATTTGAGCCGTCATAAAATGTCTTTGCAATAGCTTCCCATATTTCTTTGGCTATTTGAAGACGGATGAATTGTTGCATCAAGAGCGGACTCATAGAATCAATAAGCCAACTCTTAACCTGGTTGTTATCAATCAGCTAGGTTTCCAATTGCTTGTCATTTGCAGGTGGTTTTGGTGTTGTACCTGTAAGGAATCCTGATTTGTTTCGAGCTCTAATATGCATCTCCATAAGTTGCAACCATAACGGATAATTCGTATCATCTAAGATGATTCCAGAAGGAAAAAGGATATTGTCTTGAACAATGATTCAAGATTCATGAGGGATGATAGAAAAAGAGGGGTCTTGTCCAGTCATGGTTGCAAAAATCAGTTTCTACGTTAGGTATTGCTATTATACCATATAGAAAAGGTAATAGAGAACAATTCTATATATTCTTTCAAGAGATTATAGCCTACATATTTATACTAATTTTTATACAACAAGATCCTATTTTATAGCCTAAACATAAGACAATTAATTACAAATAAGTAAACAAGTAATTTACACAATCTGTCAAAATTGACAACAGATTTTACTCCCTTAAATTGCTCACGCCAACAGGCTGGAAATGTGAGAGAGGAGGACTATAGAGGAGGAGGCTGGGAGGGAAAGAAGGGAGTGGCTGGCGTCTGTGTTTAAATAGACACTAGGACGGCGTCGTTTGTCATCCCACAAGCGACATCATCCTAGCGTCTTTTTAATTTTTCTCATCTGGTACATTTAGCAAGAAATGTTAAATGTTTGCTACAAAATAAAATAACGCCACAAATTGTACCAAATTTTGCTATCAAATTGATAAATCATCGCCAATACTAAACCTTTTACCTTTTTTTTACGGTCAAAACTATCATTGCCTATCACTCCAATTTCGCTACCAATTATATACAACATCGCCAAAACCCAAGCATTTTCTTCACATTCTTAATTTTCTTAATTAATTAACATATGTGAGTTTTTCTTATTACCAATAACAAAATGAAAATTTTGTCTTTGATACTTATATATGGAGTTGTTCTTGATTTACTTAATTTTTGGGAATTACTAATATTTATTTTTAATTTGGTGGATAAATAAAATAAAATGGGAAATTTTTTAATAATATGTATCTTTTTATTATTATTAGTTGAATTAATAAGGATTGCAAACCACACTTCATTTAAACCCAATTCATCACTAACATGACAACATATACCCTTTAGCCCTTAATCTACCATTAACCTTATTATTTGTATAAAAAGATAAATTTAATTTAAATATCCAAGGGTTTTTGCGACGAAGTAATTTTAGTTATAGAAGACCATTTCCCCGATTAACCACCATACTTAGTCGCAAATGGTAGACAATTTGCTATCAAATTTCCACATCGTCGCCCAAAACCAAAGTAATCTCTTTACTTTCTTAATTGATTAATATATATGAGGTATTCATAATACATCATACAAAATGTTAAATTAATCTTCTCACTTATATATGAAATTGTTCTTCATTTGCTTAATTTTTGGGAATGACTAATCTTTAATTTGAATTTGTTAGAAATAGTTTTCTAATTATATTACAATGTATTGTTAAATTATTATAATTTAGTTTTTCTAAATTATTAAATCATATAATTTTTTGAAATAAGTTTTTTTAAATTATAATAATGAACTTATATAATTTTCTGAAAATTGTAAGTCAATTTTTTTTATTTGAACGGTCAACAAATTAATTTGTAAATAGTTTTCAATTAAATATTTTAATTTTAAATTCAAATTATGTTTTATTTGGAATAAGAAAATAAATTTATTAAAAATTATTTATGAACCCGCGGGCTTTGGCGATGAACCATGTATTAGTCCCTACATCTAACGTTTGTTAACCAAATACAATAGATCGTAGGAAATTAATTAATACTACTTCCAAACAACTACAGTAAATAATAAACAACACCGTTTACCTAAACAAGAAAACGACATCGTTTTGTATTAGATTTTCAAAGACAAAAATATAAAAGGCTACTTCATTCTCGTTCAAGTCGTCGACATTTCTCCAAATCCTCTCTTCTATTTCTTCATCTGTATTGTGGTCATCACCGTTGAAGAATCATTATTAACTGAATCGATATTATTCTTTTCTTCTATTTTCACGAAGTTGTGCTAAATTTAACTTATACCTTTAGGTGTTTATTGTGAGTTCTTAATTATGCAGTTGATGTATAAGTTGTGTTTAAAAGATGATTTACTGTCTATCTTTGTTATTTGTTTATGTCTGTCTACCTTTATTATTTGTTATGGTTGTGTTTTATTTGTTATATCGTTGATGTATTTTATGGATAATATTATATTTCTATAAACCAAGAACATAATCATGTCTATTTTACTTTAAATTCTAAATTTTGCTTATGATACAAACTACACAATAGGTTTTTTAAATTTTAGTAAGGGTAACTTTCATATCATTAGCACATTGAAGATGTATAAGTGATAAACTGGACTACATTCACTTATCATTGAAACTGGAGTTGAACATATCATCATTTAATTCTAAATCGACATTTACAGATTAATCAAGGAATGTCGACGTGGAAACTAGTTACAGATGACTCTAATTCGTTCCGTTGGGAGGAATGTGGCAAAATTGTCCCTATTGAAAAAATAAACAATGCAGAAAAAATCTCCACTTCATACACTAATCATCGTTTGCCTTCCATGGCCAATCTTCTGTTTCAAAATGTTTAGTATCATCCAAACAATGTCACTTTCTTTATTATGTACATTTCATTTTCTTTTATGAAGCTATTATAGATATTCACATTTGATGGTATATACTACATGTTGTTTTAAGCTTCCTTGAGTCTCGAAGATAACATGTATGCCCATAGAAGCGAGAGTGATGTCACAACAATCCGTAAAGGATTAGAGAAATCTGCTGTTTTGGAAAATTCGTCAATTCCACAGACTTCATCTACTTATTCACTTATGAATGTCACTCCAATTTTGGTTCATTTAACAATATGCTAATCTGATAATATCTAAGTTCTATACTAATTGTGTTTTAGGTAAACCGTTTCATACTGGCAATTCATTTGGTGAACTTATCTTCCATACTACATCTGGCAACGCATTCATTGTATCCTCTATAAGTTTAGTTATAGCTGAAAAATTGTTATAAAAGGGTGTGAAAAACCCTATACCTAAAGGAAGAACTATTACTGTTTCAATTGATACCTTCGAACGTCCAAGGACTCTTTTCGAGAATCCAAACACTGGAGACTCATTTATCTTTACTGACTCTCATGTCACTTGGAATCTAAATAAATAATTATATTATTGTCACTTATCGATGCAATCCACTAAATTCAACTTTAAAGTTGATTTATTGTTGTATTTGTAAGAATTTGTCAAACAACCTCTCTACTAATTAAGAGTCAAGCTGCATACTACTGAATATGAACTGTTATTGTTCTGGTTCTATAACTGTATGAATTGTTAAATTTCTAATTCAATGTTCGTACTATTCCATATATCATATTATTATATTTGATAAAATTATTTAAATTTTTATATCTAATTTTTGCAATGTTAGTAAATATTAATGATTAATTAATATTACTGTTTAACACTTAAAATTATGTTGTTTTTTATCAATAATACGTTGTAAACATTCAAAACAAATCTCCAATAAAACATATTTTAATTATAATAGATTATAAAAATGTTAGTTTAACAATTTTAAAAAATGTCAACTATTTGGTGACAATTTCCATAAATCATCACTGAATGTGGACCATTTAGTGACGATTTTTACAATGTGTAACCTTTTGCGTCGATTCAAAAAATTCGTCACCTAATATTAACCTTTTGGTCACGCTTCAAAATATCATCTCCAAATGAAATTTTTGAAGAGATTGTATTATATATATATATAAGCAGATTATTCACCGTCTTGAGAGAGGGAGAGAAAGAAAATATGATTATCTTATGATTTTTGTATCTCTTTAAGATTTCCTATTTAATTAGGATATTCAAATTTATACCTTTTTAGGATTTCTTAGGATATTTCATTATCGCAGGGTCTCTTTTTTTTTTTTTTAAGTTGTCAGGGCTTGTATCCCTTGTAAGAAAGCAATGCAAAAATTATTCTCTGAAATCTCAAATTTTGTCGAGTACTCGATCGGACTTTCAATAAAAACAACTTTTAAAACTTGAATTGTCAATTATTGCTTGTTTCCTCACTAAACTTTCGGCACTTTTACCCTGAATTTCCAATAACCAAAAACTTAAATTTTCAACCATATCAAATCTAAAACTCCAGCAACTTAATGGATACTCTGAGCTAGAAATTTCAGCAGCCAGATTTTTTAAGTTCTGTGAATTATAAATGTTTGTCATACATCAATCTATATAAGCCAATTCTTCAATATATATATAGTATATGCCCAGCCGCAAAAAGAGAAATAATATATAGCCTATCCAAGCCTGTTGCCGAATTTTCTTTTATCAACCATACATAGTATTTTCCTT
>JAOQML010000551.1:0-13001 GCA_027568935.1 Erythroxylum urbanii | reverse complement strand
ATCATAATAACCAACCAACATTTACCATTCATTCCATTACCATTGATTTATTCTCATACCCCTTAATCAAGCACCCCCTAAAACACCTAAATTTGGCTGGACTTTGACTAATGGTTCGGTCCATTAAAAATATTTAAATTTCGACTCATGGATCATCTCATTCTCTTCCCTAAGATAATTACTACTTAACTCCAAGTTACAATTTTTTATTTTAATTTAACTACAAATTATTTTAGTCTGATGAGTATTTAAACTATAAATAAGCTGACCTATCCATAACATTGCTGCAACACTGATTCAACTTAGGTTGCAGCCGTTAGTTTTGAGTATTTATTGTTTATGCAAATTAAAAACAATTCGAATTATCTTGTTCAAACTTAATATGGTATGATTCACTTGAATTTCTCCAAATCACTGTTAGCAACGACATGAAACATGGATTGTTTCATCATAAAGTTCACAAAAGTATCGAGACTTGGCTGTCAAATCTTAATAGGACCTATAAACACCTTGCAACTCCACTAAGTATAATGCAACTTCCATCCCTTTGTCAGGATATGATCAAATTGTTGGACTCTGTCATTTAAACTTAAGGGATCTTTTACTTAGTTTTTTAAGAGTAATTTTATACTCTTTTTTTCCTTAAAATTTTTTTTTTCTTAAAGCTCCGTAACACCTTTTTTAAAAATACTTTGTGCACTATAACTACAACTTTTTCCTTTGACGAGTAACGAGGCATCTTCATGTTTTTCTTTATTTCATCGACATTCAACTTTCTTTTTTATGTTGGACCACCCACGTTTCATAGGAGTACTGGCAAAAATTTTAAACTCCTCGTTTTTAGTTTGCAACGCAAACTTACTTAAATGAATTACCATTCCAATTAGAGTTTCTTTATCAATTCTAAAGTCATGATTCATAGCCTTTTTTTAAAAACAAATTGAAATGGAGTAAGAGGAATTTTGTCATGAAGCCTTCAAATACCTTACCACCTTCATCTCTACTAATTGGACTGTTAGAAAACCAGGTTGGAATCCGATCTCGACCGCAGTTAAATAATTACGAAACTTTTTCGTAATTTTTGATTTCTCGAAAATCAAGATCTCTTTAATTCTATAAAATGATTAACACACCTCATAATAAAGCGAAAACTTAATTCGTACCTTATTCCGAAGCTTGATAATAATCTTGTCATATCCCTCGAATTATTTCCAAAACCGTTCTGTCTCAATCACCGTAATCACAAAAATATCCGGCCTCTAATGGTATCTATAAAACAGGTTGAGAGAACTTTGTAACTCCTACAGAGATGGTTAAGCAGGAAGTGCTAGCTCCATAGAACTTAAACTTATTTATAATAAGTTTTGGATGTTTTAGTAATTTAATTGAAATTAAATTCTAATTTCAATTAAACTTTAATTAAAACTACAAATAATTCTAATTAAATACCAATTATGTCCATATAAGATTCAATATTTAATATTGATCATTATTTATTAAATATCTCATATTTAATCATAAAGTTTCTCAAACTTTACAATCAAGTTCAACTTGATTAAATTAACTTTGTTCTCTTCAACCTATTCTATATGTGAGACCCATTAGGTTCCTAAATATGTTGGCAATGATTATAAATTCTAATTCTAATTCATAATTAAAATTAGATAAATTAAAACTCCTTTTAATTTATCTTTAATTCTCCAATTAAAAAATTTATAATCATAGATCAATATTGGCGTCTGGCAACGTATCATAACCACCCAAATAGTTAGGAATATCAAAGTAATTTTAACTAACCTTTTTCCTGGCATTATCTTTTCGTATGATTCAATCATTTCATCAACCAATGCTCCAATTAGACATGAAGCATGGAATTAATGTCTACTCTATTTTAAGTCCAATCACATGAGTTTTTTGCCATTAGCTATTGATTCAATTAATTATATCTGTAAATTATTTACAAAATATCATTCCACCTTAGCCAAAGATTTCCCGAATCAATATTAATCGAGAACAACGAAACATTATCCCTAATTACTTTAGGGTGATGAATTCTATCTTGATCACTCAACTACCTCCATATAGTTTATGTTACATCTAATGACTACCAATTAAATGACCCATGATTAAATAGATCATAAGTAGTATCAAAACAAAGCAATCCCCATATAAGATAAATTTGATGACCTCAAATCAAATGATCACTTATACAATCATCACAATGAGAATTCCATAGACATATAAGTAATGTTCCGAATGGATTTCTCATATCGAGTCTGTTCAGTGAACTTGTTTTCTAACAAGCACCCACACGTTTGTTTAAGTATCTCTATACTTTAGCCTATAAGATTGACTACTTCCTTCATAAGGAAAAAAACACAACGTATCATAGTCTTTTTACGTTTTATTAATGTCTAATCTTAATAGAATAATGACAATGAATATTTAGGAATAATACATAAATCTAATATGAATCTCATAATTATAATCTCATTATAATTTCGTTTGCAATGTACAATTATTCCATGGACTTTATCATATACATCTAAACATGTACAAGATAAATAATGCCTTTAAATAAATTGTCACTAAACTACAACCAAAACGATTGGCTGTAGGGCATAAACCAACATTGACAACATTAATATCATTCAAAATTTTGTTTCTAAGAAGTTTATTCTTTATATCTTTATCATTATTATCATCAATATTATTGTGTCTAAGTTTTTTTATTAATAAAAGTTACCAAGGTAGATTTATTAACCTTTTTCTCCATATCGTTTATGATAGTTTTAGACCCTATAATATGGAATAATATTTTTATGCATACTCTTAACATTTTGAATCTAATTAGATTAAATATGGTGCACACATCTTTTTCAAAGTGTATGGCATAACCTTTATCAACTAATTGACCTACACAGAGAATATTTTAATCCAAACTTATCATAATCAACATATTAGTGATCAACTTGATACTTGAATATGTTCTGATCGTAATTATTCCCTTTCATTTCATTTCTATGTAAATTCCATTTCCTTCTCTTGTTATTAATTGATAATTCTCATTAAGAATCCTGAAGATGGACTCATCACGGGTTATATGACATATGTAGCCCAAGTTTATAAGTCACTTGTCCTTATTATTGCAATTAAACATTACAAAGGTTATGAAAAAGGTCTCTTTTTCATCTTCATCAACTTTAGCTATATTCACTTCTTCTTTTGGCTCTTGCTTATGCTTGCATAACTTTTCAACATTTGCGAGTTAGTTGCATGCCATACGTCTTACATATGGTCTTAACCAATAATATTTGAGTGCATGATTGCTCTTTTGTAATGTTTTCAAAGTGAAATTTTCCTTTTTTTCCCTCCATTTTAATATTATCGTTCTTGTTCTTTTATTTGTCTCGTGCTAGCTTGGTTAAGATTGAGTTAGACTTGAATGACTCTTATCCAATTTCTTGCCTCTACACGTTTATTTATTCCTATGTTTGAAGAGAATTCATAGGCTTAATTAATGTAAGTTATGAAATGTCCTTAAACTCCTCCAAAGCAGATAATTTGGCTTCAAAACTCTCAAGGACACTTACAAGGACTTTGTCAACAATTATTTTTCCAAGTCTTCTCTAAGTATAATTAATTAATTTATGACCTTTATAAGTTTATCATTGAACTATTTGAAAATTTCACTTTCTTGCATCATCAACAACTCAAACTCCCTACAATTGTTGAGGATTTGAAGTTACCTTGTTATATCCAACCCTTGAAACAATTCCTTTATTTTTTCCCTGCGCTTCTTTTATAATATCACTTTTAGTCTTTATGATGTGAATTTACCTTTTTTCTAATTATATGTCATAAATGATTATGAAAATTAATATATGATAATCATAAAGCAATAATAAGAATAATAAAAAGAGAGTAAAGTAAGAGAGATAAAATTTATTTATAATGGTTTATCCAACTAACACTTAGCCTAAGTGTACTTCCCAAGCTCCATTTGGAGATTCACTATCTTCTTTCCTTCAGTAGAAAAGGGCCAACCATTTATATAACATCTTCTTCTCTAGGAGTGAAGAGGAATCCTTACATCTTGCTTTATCACGAGTAAAAAGGAACCTTTACAATCATTTTGCTTTGACAAGTGAAGAGTAATCTTTTATAAATCTTATTCAAGGTCAAGAAGAATCCTCATAAAGTGTGTCATAAGCAATTTCCTTAATTGAAATAATTATACAACCCAAAAAATCCTTCTTTTGCTCACATCAATGAAAAAAGGCTCAATATGTGATATGTAATGCACTTTATGTGCTCTTAAGACTCTTAGCAACTCTCTAGTATACCTAAAAGTCTTCTCATAATTTTTGTGTGGTTTATTTATGCTTAAAATAACATAGAATATTTGTTTTGAAAAACTAAATGTTACAACAACTAGTAACAATAGCATTAGTTGACCATTTTAAGGCATTAGTTGATTAATTTATAAATTGGTGAACCAATATGCCATATTTGATTAATAGTCAAAAACTTATGGTACATGTTATTAAAAGACACTAGTCAACTATACTGCTACATTGGTCAACTACTCTATCCAAAATCTTACTTTAATTGTCAAAATCACCACATTGGTCAAGCAAACTTCTTGAAAAAAGTTTTTAAAAAGATCAAAATACATTCCTTTAATAAGAAAGCATGATGTAAAACTAATTCAGAAGTTCTTTAAGAGTATTTTAATGCATCACAAGGACTTTTTTAATATTCACAAGTTTTTTCTTGATTATAAGTATATGCACTATACCTTAAGTGTAGATGATCCGACATTGATTGAGCCCCTAATTTATTTAAATGACCAAGATAAAGTTACAATAAGAATGAAAATAATTTGATTAAATATTAAGATACTTGATTCCTTCTTGTTCTTGGTTCTTTACTTAAATTACGTATGTTCTCATTTTGTTTTTTTTCCATCCTTTAATTACTTAATTGGTTCAATTTTATTCTTTTCTCCTTTTTCCTTTCCATTAAAATTGGTTTTTAATATATTAACTTATTGATATCACCAAAGATGAGGAAATTAGTAGTAACATGTTCTATTATCATCAAAATCATGGGTTAGAATATCACTTGGTCTAATAATCTCCCATTTTTGATAATGAAAAAACATTTGATAATATTGAAGAAGTATTGAATAAGCTCCCCTATGTAAGAGCTATATGTAATACAAATTCCCCTTTAATTCATGCATTATAAATGATTAAGTTTTATATCACTATTCACTCCTTTTTTTGTTAATGTTAAAAAAGGTATATAATATATAAATATTTAAGTATCAAAAGATAAACATATATAACTTTCGTCTCTCCCTTTTCAGAAACTTTATCATATGGGCAAATAGTACAAGCAAAGTGCTTGTCATGTAAATGAATAATTTTCAAAAAGCTCATTTACCAATTTAAAGATGAGTATATCTTTCTTCCTTTAGGTATAAGCAATAATGCTTTCTCCTCGCTAAATATGTATTCAAAGTCAACATGCTCAAGTGTTATTAATATAAAAGAAAGTGTATGGCCACTTTTATTCACCACCAATAGTTCTCTCCTTTACTTCCTCATTTGGTTCAACCATTGATCTTTTGATACCAACCTCCTTAGTTGACTTATATGAGGGATCTTGATAATTTTTTTAAAAATTAATTATTGGAGATACCATTAATATTTATCATTTGATAATGATGAAAGTTGTATCGATTATTGCTAATCATTTGAGTCAACTGGATATTGATCCACAAGACAAAGAAATCAATGTGTTATAAGTACCCACATAAACTTGATTTTTTAGGGATTAGTGCATAAACCTTTTTCAACCCATCTTTTTATGTTTACTTAAAAAGAATTATTTTAAATAGTAATTTCTATGTATGTATCCATAATTAACATAAAAGTGACATCTTACACAAGAAATTTTGAATGTACATAATATGAGTGTGACTTAAAAGAATGTGACATATATGCATTTCTAGGGCTTGTTGGATGACACGGGTGATATATTACTTTTATTTGGATATGTGGAGGATTAGAATCTCTCCTTATGTTATGTCTACTTTTACCTTTAATGTTATGCCCTATAGATTTAAGATGTGATTTATACATGAATATATTAAAATTTTCTTTTGTTTAGGATATGAAGATGACGGGTGAGCATGTGATTTTTGTAATTTAGAATATGAAAAATACTTATATGATGATTTAAGTATGATTTCACCATATAAATGATTGGACCTTACAAAAATAGACTTGAAATTAGATGATGCATATATAAAAGGAAAACAATTCTTGCTAATCATTAGAGTTCTTTTTGGCTCTAAGAATGTTATTTAATTTTTCACTTCCTAGAGTGAATTTAGATAATAATTCTTTAAGGACGTTGATCTACTTATTAAATGCTTCATTCTCAAATAACATTTCATCCACTTTATCATTAATTAAAACCACATTTTTAGATTCTATAATGTCATGTACATTATATTTTAATTTCTTATTCTTAATCATCTTAAGTCTCTTTATATTTGGAAGATTTTTTTTTCCTTTTTGTACTTATGGCCAATAAACATTTAACTAAATCATCATACGAAAGATTAACATTAAAATCATCATTATCATTAAAACAATTTGACGAAGAGGGTACCTTATCATTATTGCCTACAAAGAACATATTTGCCACCATATTATTCTTGAGTCTTTGAACTAGAAGTGTCATTCCATATCGCATCTTGAACCATTTCACATATGCATACTATTGAAATCATTTATACCCAATGCACAAAATAAGTATATGTACAACCTTGCTATTCAATGTGATGAGTCTCATATATTTAGTTGTCTCACTCACTTACATCCTTTGGTAACTTATTCTACAATTTATCTCGCACAAAATATTTCACTAAAATATAAGATCCATTCTTTATAACATCTCAAATATCAACCCTTACTATTAAAAGAATTTTTTCATCATATTCTTCTAATAAAGGTAATTATATCCATCAAACAATAAGTTTCTATATGTGCTTTGACATTTTTATATAAAAAGAGAATTGAAGTTTGCCCATATATGATCATAGACTACCTAAAAAGGAATATTTATTATTTGATCCATATCCTGACATAAGAAGTCCAATAGAATGTTCTTTTACTAATATTATCACCAGTATTCGATATTGGGTCATTCATAGCATTACTATACCCTCCCTATTCATTATAGTTTGGTTATTCGTCAGCTCGAGTTTAGTTTACGATGTTTTTGGAAGCCCCCGTCCAAATGAATATTTTATAGAGAGCCGACAAGGAATTCCATTAATAACTGGCCGTTTTGATCCTTTGGAACAACTTGATGAATTTAGTAGATCTTTTTAGGAGGCCCCAGTAGCCTTAGATCGAACCTATCCAATTTTTACAGTGCGATGGTTGGTTGTTCACGGACTAGTAGTACTTACCGTTTCTTTTTTGGGGTCAATATCATCAATGCAGTTCATCCAATGATAAACTTAATGCTAATTAATTCATTCATGTACTCTTTCTCAGGCTACTTCTATATTCTTTATAAATTCAAGGGCTAACCGATGACTTACAAATAACAAAGAAGGAATAAATTCAGAAATTCGAAACCTTGTTCTAGAACTTATGCTTGATAGAAGTATTAGATCATATAGAGTCGACAAATAAGGTGAGTTCATTAAAAATTCACAGACGAAAAAATGGAAAAAAATCGGTGATTTAACAATCCCAAAGTTTCTTCTTTTTTATTTGAAAAAATAATAATAATGAAAAAATAATATAATCTTGTTTTTTCATATTCTTTCATAACTTATACAATGTTAAGAGCCCTCTGATGTGAAAGCAAAAAAGTTGGTGACACTAAAATAAGCCCCCGATAGATAAGATAAAATCAGAATAACCTTCTATTTTATGTCATACTACTCTTTCGATACATAATCTATTGTTAAAAAAATTTATATCGAATTCGAAATGCCATGTTATTATTACTTAATACTTATATTTAATTTTATTTTAAAAAAAAGATTCTCTTTATGAAAAACATATGCTTGTGACAAGGAGGATACTTCATAGAAAATCTCCAATTCTTATTAATAAAGTAAATATTACGTGATTTTTTGATAATCGAAAAAATTCGCTTAGATTTTGATTTGTTTTATCAATTCTTTTGAACTTTTCTTTATTATTGGAAATGTATTTATTAATAATTTTTATTGTTGATTGAAGAAAAAGTTGTGTATTGATACTCGGAATTGTGATGGTACCTAAAAAGATATCTATGTATATCTTTTCAATCCAAAATTTTATTAAAAAATGGGATTTACGTCCTAATCGAGTATTTCTTCTTTTTAATATATGTGAAATATTTTTTTTGATGATTTGAATTTTTTAGCATTATAACTTATTTTGTTCAGTTAATATTTATTTATGAGTTTATAAATCTGTTTTTCTTTTCTTTTCTAATTTTTTATTTCATTTTGCATTGTATTTGTTTTAGTGGCCAAACTTTTTATTTTTTTATCAGTGAATAATTTGTCCACTCCATAGATAGAATTTGGCCATAAATTTTATGAATTATCTGATTCTTGATTATCGAATCTTGTTCTTTTTAGTTTTACTTTTATTTAAGTCATATATGTCTCTAAATCGAAATAATAGAATGGATTTCTTTTTTATTGTGAAAGTTTGTTTATTATTTCTTTTATAAAGAACATTTTTTTATGACCCAGTTTTTTCTTTCTTTTGATAAATTGAAAAAGAATTTTTTCTAGTTCTGGGACTTTGAAAAGAAAAAAAATCTTTTTCAATTTATTAATTTTTTTTCTAAGTTGTTTAAAGATGGGGTCAAAAACCAAAAATTGGTTTTGGGGAAAGCCAAAAGGTGGTTCAGTTTCTATTCCCCAAACCGTTAAAAAATAAAAATTCTTTTTTGGTCCTTTCTTTTTCATTCGATCTTCATGAAAATGAAGAAAATTTAGCTTCAATATGTGCTAAGGTTTTAGATGAAAAGGAAATAGAATCTTTATTTGAATACCTTCTATTAACTAGTTTTTCGAAAATTCTATTTCTAATAATTGAACTCCATTATAGGTGCATTTAACATGCATTTCTCTATTCCAAACTGTAAAATCATCAGACCATTCGGGAAATTGAAAAAATAGCATACAAATGATATTTTTAACTATTATTGGAGTTAATATCATTCCAATAGCCATTACAAAAGTAATTAGTATTTTTGGTATTAAAAGAAAATTCTGGTCAATAATTATTCCAAAAAAATCTATTAATTCAGTAAAAAAATCGCCAATGCCTGGCAATGCAAGGGAGGCTAATGATAAGATACTGAACATCATGAATATTTTTGGCATTGGGGTAGCCATTCCACCCATTTCATCAAAATAAGCAAGACATATTCTATCAAAACTCCTTCCTGCCCAGAAAAACAATGCAGTGCCAACAAATCCATGTGATATTATTTGTAAAATGGCTCTGTTGACTCCCATATCACTTATAAAACAAATTCCTCTAATTATAAAACCCATATGAGATACAGAAAAGTAAGTTATCCTCCTAAATTGGATTGATTTATCCTAAAGATTTCATTTCAATTAGAATTTGGTTATTCACCATATACGAGGATCCCTACTAAGCATTCATGACTGAATGGATAAAGCACCCAACTCATAATTGGCGAATTTGTAGGTTCAATTCCTACTAGATGCACACCAATGGAACCTTCCAATAGACTTAGTATTTTCTCCATCATAATTATTGTGAAGAAAGATTCACAATAATTAGCCCGGGATAATTTATTTGTGAAAATGCATATATGACCAAAAATAGACCCCACCTAAAATCGGTTCAAGTTATAATTGTTTACATTGATTCTCTAGTAATAAGATCAGCTAAGCCTTATTTGGCCACCCGAGGAGCAACTGTTCATGGCCACTGTGGAGAAATCGTTTACAAAGGAGATACATTAGTTACATTTATATATGAAAAATCAAGATTGGGTGACATAACGCAAAGTCTTCCAAAAGTGGAACAAGTGTTAGAAGTGTCAGTTGATTCAATATCGATAAACCTAGAAAAGAGAGTTGAGGGTTGGAATGAGTATATAACCAGGATTCTTGGAATTCCTTAGGGGTTCATGATTGGTGCTGAAATAACTATAGTACAAAGTCGTATCTCTTTAGTTAATAAGATCCAAAAGGTTTATCAATCCCAGGGGGTACAGATCCATAATAGGCATATAAAAATTATTATACGTCAAATAACATTAAAAGTGTTGGTTTTAGAAGATGGAATGTCGAATGTTTTTTCACTCGGATAATTAATTGGATTATTTCGAGTAGAATAAACGGGATGCGCTTTGGAAGAAGTGATTTCTTACTGAGCAATTTTATTAGGAATAACGAGAGCATCTCTGAATACTCAAAGTTTCATATCCGATGCGAGTATTCAAGAAACTAATAACGTTTTAGCAAAAGTTGCTCTCCACGGTCGTATTGATTGGTTGAAAGGCTTGAAAGAAAGCATTGTTCTAGGGGGTATGATACCCTTTGGTACTAGATTCAAAGGATTCGTGCACTGCTCAAGGCAACAAATGAACATTCCTTTGAAAAACAAAAAGAAGAGACTATTCGAGAGGGAAATGTGAGATATTTTGTTCCACCACAGAGAGTTATTTGCTTCTTGCATTTCAAAAAATTTCTATGATACATCAAAACAATCATTTAGAGGATTGAATTATTCCTAGGAGTAGACTTATCCCTTTTAACTATCGATGGTCCTGTGATTTTTTTACATTGATTTGTTTTGTTATTTGTTAATAGTAATTAAAATATTAATAAAGAATAATCAAAATAACAAAGTATCCATTAATTGACGTTCATTCTCTTAATTGAATTGCAATTAAACTCGGCCCAATCTTTTACTAAAAGGATTGAACCGAATACAAAAGATCCTATTGTATCTATTTTTTATATATTTTTCTATTTTGGATAAATACAAACTTATTTAGGTAGACAAGATCTTAAATACAAAAAAATAAATAACTCAAAAATTGTTCTATTGTTGTCTTGAATCCATAATGAATTCTACGGATCTATAAGATTGGTCTAGTCTTTTACATCCCTAGTTTCATATCATAGGTAGAGCCAAGTATCACAACTTCTTTTACCTATCTTGTTTATTGTCCTTTTCTTTTATTCCTGTTGTTTATCCTATGACATACTAGACGAAAAGAGCAATTTTAGAAGGAGTATAATAAAATTCATGAAATTCTTTGACTGGTTTTTCCTAGAGAAATAGTTCGTTTTATTTTACTGATGGGGACAGCAACCAATTAATCCTAAACAATTAATCGTATTATAACAAAATAGAAAATAGAACAAATGGGAAAAACAAATACTAAATAATGAATAATAAAAGAGAGTCTTCTTTATCTTCTTCAAAACATAGGCTAATTATTGTGAATCTTTCTTCACAATAATTATGATGGAGAAAACACCAAGTCAAATTGAATGAATTCAAAACGCTATATGGATGAGGATTAATAATTTTCCTGTTTTCATCCATTAAAAATTATTTAATTACTTGAAAAGTATGTTTTAAATTGTCACGTATCAAATATTTAGCTACTGAAATCTAATTACGAGTTATTGAATAGTAAAATGAAGAAAAAGTTTTAATTGGAAGGGCTGCTCCAAAGGGAATGAAGACAAATTTTCAGTTGGAAGGGCTACTCCAAAGGGACCAAACGAATTCCTAATTGGAATTATAGGATCTCTTTTAATTGATTTTTTAATTATATTTTGATATTTTACATCGTTGAATGGATCCATTCAAAAACAACTGGGTACGAGAAGAGGGACACCTTTTACAGCTCAAACCGCAGTAGGAAATGTTATTCGGACAATAGTGGATCAAGGTATGCAACGAACAGAAGTCGTGATAAAAGGTCCTAGTCTCGGAAGAGATGCGACATTAAGAGCTATTCGTAGAAGTGATATACTATTAAATTTCATCTGGGATGTAACCCTTATGCCACATAATAGCTGCAGACCCCCTAAAAAAAGACGCGTGTAAAAATAGAATTTTAAGAAATTTGAAGAGAAAGAAATAATTTAGGGTTCCAAACTCAACAATGGTAACTAAACACGAGGGCCGCACTCATTGCGGGACTTAACCCAATTTTCCGATTTCTAAGTAACGCTTGGATACAAATCACAAGAATATCTGTTCTTCCACGAATTTTTCATTGAGAGGGAAAGGAGTTAATCTAATTCTTTTAAGAAATAAAGTTTTGATCAGAATATGATCCGAGGGATCCCTTAAACTTTTAGGGATACTGGAACGAATTGTACTTTTACCACTAAACTATACCCGCTATGATGTCTTATTGTATATAAATTAACCTTTTGTTGAGATAAAAGACTTTTCACTAATAATTAACTATTAATTTGAATTTCATTTTTAATTAACTATTAATTTAATTAACTAAAGTAACTATTTAATTAACTTAAGGCCCTACTTTCTTTATGATTCAAAGGAAAGAAAGCATAGTGATGACATTCAAAAAAGTATAACAATAGTAGACTGCCTGCGTTTGTTTTATTCCTCTGAAGGTGGGAGAAAAGAGAAAACTAAAAATCAAAATTTAAGTTTGAAACTCAAGTAATTAGCCTCTTTTGGTTAATTCTAGAAAAAAAGGAAAAATTCACTATAGAGCCGTATGAGGTAGGAAACCTCAAGTACGGTTCTAAGGAAAGGAAATTACTCGCCTATTCCTATTTTGACTGAGGAGATCAGGCCATTATATCAATAAATAAAACTCCTTTAATACAATTTATTGATCCTCAAATGGCATATGAGAGGGGAGCGAATTGTGTGTGTTCAATTTACCTTATTTGTAAACTAATGAATGAATTACATATTATGAAAGAT
>JAOQML010000528.1:0-27665 GCA_027568935.1 Erythroxylum urbanii | reverse complement strand
AACACAGAGGACACGTCATCACATAGAAGATAGAACACAGAGGATAGACCATGGACGATAAGTGGTCAACACAGAAGCTAAAAGTCAACTACAGAAGATAGAACACAGACCATAGGCTAACCACAGAGGATAATAAGAAGGAGTTAAGAAGTTATATTAGTTAAAGAATATCGTCTGTGTTACTGTACACAGATTCCTTTGTGTTACTATTCACAGACTTCGTCTGTGTTACTGTTCACGGATTTCTTCTGTGTTAGTGTTCACAGACTTCGTCTGTGTTACTGTTCACGGTTTATCTTCTGCCCTATTTTCAACCCCTCAGAAGATTCAAGTGGTCTTTCAGTCTTCATGAAAGTTGTAGCTCTTGAAGTCCTCTTTCAAACTATCCAAAGAAACCCTAAATTGGATGCCTATAGAAAACGTTATGCCTATAGCCTCGAAGCAGGTACATGTGTAAAATAGTGGACTCACCAACGCTATTCCTTGGGGTATTCGGGTTGAAATGGAGCATTGGACAAGTCAACTATTTAGCTGCAAGTTAACTATTAACAATCAGACCTGTCAGTTGGATAAATGGATTAGTCAACTATTCGAAGAGCGGAGCTGAGCTTAGAAAGGGGAGTTTTGAATGCAAGTATAGTTGATGAATGTATATTATCTGAATTCGATCACCAGGCTCCGAAAACGGGGTCCGACATCGTATGGTATCAGAGAGAGCATGAAAGTTAGACTCCAGAAATGGGGTCTGACAGATGCATCACAAGACAGCTGTCTATTTTATTCCATTTAACATAACTTTAAAATGGAACAATCAAAGGTGAGTGGAGGGATGCTTTAGGTGTGAGTCTGTTGAATAAAAAAAATAAAGAGAAACATTAGTACATTATAAGGGCTGCACCTAGAGAAGAATAAAAAGCAACCCAAGGATAACATCAAAATATTTTTGTCCTCTTCTATTTTAAAATGACACCTGTCCACTTCCTCTTTAAAACCTAGCTAGTTCATAGGTTTTGAGGGAGCTATGAAATAAGAAAAAGGTGGTGGAAGTGTCAGCTATAAGGGCTGAAGTGGAGAAGAAAAGAAGGGACAACTAAAACAAGGTAAAGATTGAAGGAGAGGGTAGCAGCTGGTTCATCTTATCCTATTCGGTTAAGCCATCCCTTCACTGATTTGAAAGCTATTTTTTATCATAAAAAGAGAGTGAAAAGGTTGCTACATTTTAGAGAATAAAATGAGGAGTGTGGGGGCTGGAATGGTGATAATCGAAGCTCCCATCTTTGTTAGAGAGTGAAGAAAACGTGAGTGGAGGCTGCCTCATTTTAGTTTTAGCGTAGCTAGGAGGGTTGAAGAAGGAACAAAAAAATGCAAAGTAGCGGTAGAAACAAAAGAGAGGGTTTTAAACATAAGTGAACAGTGACAAATGTTTATTTGTCATATCGCATGAACAATAGCAAAGGGAGAAGAGAGCAGTAGCATGGAATAGAGTAGAGGCGTTAGGTTTTCCTTCATTTTTTCACCACCGAAGCATGGAGAAGATGGCTCACGCTTGAAGCATAAAAATGGGGATGGAAGCTAGCTTCCCGACACTGATTCAATGAGAATATCAATGTCAAGTCACAGTTAAGCTACTTTTATCACTTGAAGGTTGTAATATCTTTTCGGATTGATGTATTGTTGGTTTTCATTTGATTTGATTAGATTTTGGGATGAATGATCTTAATACGTTATTTTGATTGTTTTATTTCAAACCTATTCCTAAGACATTGAATGTAATCCGTAATCGTCACTTTTAATGATTGTGAGTAGTATCTAATGATCATTAATCGTCAGGAACAACATAACTTAGGTTAGATAACCCAAATGTGTGAGGTGACTGCCTATATTGATCATTTTCCAATTCGTAATATGGCTACTAAATTGAATCTAGAGATCGTATCCTAGGTTATTTAGTAGTTAGGTTTAATTAACGATTGTATCTTGATTAAAAACGACCTAAGAGAAAACCGGGATTAGTGGAGCATTCTATTAGTCTCAGATCAATAGTCTAAAGAGAGTTGTAAAGATATAAGGATGATGGAATATGTTTGATCATGTTTAGGACAAGATTGACCCTAGAATTGGACCTTACTTATATTCGACACTTTTCTCATTTTCGATTGCTTATTTTAATTTGTTTTGATAGTTTACTTTTATTTTAATTTCTAAATTGCTTAAAAATCCAAAACCCCCTTATATTTTCCTTGCATCAATTAATTTCGTTACCAAAATTAACCAAACATTCCCTGTGGAGTTGATCCTGACTCACCATAACTACAAATTTCAATATGCAGAGTCTGATAAATTTTGCAGTGCACTCAACATACACTGTCAAATTTTGGCGCTGTTGCTTGGGAATGTGGTAGTTTAATTTTTGTATTTGATTTTAGTTGGTTTTTTGTGAATATATTTATTTATAATCATTATTTTTATTACTTTTTAATTTTTAATTGTTTGTTAGTGTTGGTGTATGGTAGTGATCGGATCTCCTCGTAGAGGAATTGAGCAACTTAATCCAAAGATCAAGAGAACATTACGAAGATTACGTGGGGAAGCAAGGTTAACTTTAGTAGACGAACTGGAATTAGAATCCGAAGACATGATTGAAAAATCGAGAACTCTAAGGGAGTTGGCTGCACCTGATTTAACTCGAAGACCATTATATATAACATTTTTTAATTTCACTGAACATGTTACTTTTGAGTTAAAATCTGAATTAATTCATTTATTGCCTAACTTTCATGGTCTTGTAAGTGAGGATGCATATAAACATCTTAAGGAACTTGATGTAGTGTGTTTGAGCATGAAGCCTTGCAGGGTGGCAGATGAGCAGATCATGTTGAGAGCCTTCTCGTTCTCACTCAAAGATGCAACAAAAGATTGGTTGTTGATTTACCAGCGGGTAGTATAAATACTTGGTTGGATATGAAGAGACTGTTCTTAGAGAAATATTTTCCATCCTTAAAGACAGCAAGTATTTAGAAGGATATATGTGGCATCAAACATCATAATGGAGAATCTCTTTATGAGTATTAGGAGCGATTCAAGAAGTTATGTGTCAATTGTCCGCACCACAACATACTAGAGTAACTTCTCATCCAATATTTCTATAAAAGAATGTTACCAATGGAGAGGAGTTTGGTTAATGCAATGAGCGGTGGTGCATTTTACGAGAAGATTCCTACTAAAGCCAAGATAGTACTTAAGCATATGGTCACTACCACCCAACAATTCGACACTCACAACGATGTTCGACTAGTAAACGAGATAAGCACTTTATCCTTTGAACATCGTTTAGATGAACTAACATCTTTTGTGATACAGATTGTAGTTGGACAGGCATAAGTGGAAGTGTGTAGAATATGTTCAAACATAAGCCATCCAACTGATGAGCACCTGAAATTACAAGAAGGAAGTATGGAGCATGTGAATGCTGCAGGAGGAAACTTCCCGAATCAATATAACCCATACTCACAGATATATAACCCTAGTTGGAGAGACCATCCCAACTTGAGTTATGGAGGGAATAGAAAGCAAAATTACTTCCAAAATCAGTCGCAAAGAGCACAATAATTTCAATTAAGGGCATAAGGAGCTCATTCTTCCAAGTCAGGTAATTCTATGGAAGAATATTGATAAAAATTCTTATTACTAACAATCTCCAATTTTAACAGATTCTGCAGTGGCAGCTACAACAGTTCCAATAAAAGTCAAATTCGAGCATACAAATTTTAAAATTCAAATTGGTCAAATGTTAGTAAGGATAAACTGTATCGAAAAGATGCCATCATAGCCTGAGGAGAACTCGAATAATGTCAGTGCCATAACCCTGAGGGGCGGAAAGGAGATTGAAGGTCCTAAGAGAACCTCATCAAAGATCATTACTAAGGAAGAGATTGAGAAGGAATTGGAAAAGGGAAAAAATCCATCATCAAGTATGAAGATAAATTTTGAAAGTCCCAATATCATTAAAACTAACCTTCCACCTTTTCCGATCAGATTGACAAGACCAAACAAGGAGGAGAAGGACAAAGAGATATTAGAGACTTTCTAAAACGTGGAAGTCAATATACCGTTGCTCGAGGCAATCAAGCAAGTTCTAAGGTACACCAAATTTCTCAAAGAGCTGTGTACATATAAGAGGAGACGAAAGGGTGATGAGAAAGTGATGATGGGTGAGAATGTGTCGGCGATATTCAGAAAGAAGATGCCTCCAAAATGCCAGGATCCAGGTATGTTTACCATTTCTTCCAAAATTGGTAACACTGTGATCAATAGAGCTATGTTGGATTTAGATGCTTCTATTATTAATATGAAGCCTTATTCATTTTATGCTTATTTGAATTTGGGTACATTGAAAGAAACAATTGTAATCATATAGCTAGCTAACCACACTAATACTTATCCTGATGGTGTGGTTGAGGATGTTTTGGTGTAGGTAAATAAGTAAGTGTTTCCTGCAAATTTCTATGTTATGGATATGAATGATGACACATTATGTAATCCAATACCTATCTTGTTGGGGAGATCATTTCTTAATATGGCTCAAACTAAGATAGATACTTGTGAGGGCACCCTTACAATGGAATTTGATGGGGAAGTGATTCATTTCAATATTTTTGATGCCATGAAACATCCTCCTGATGATCATTGTGTTTTTTCTGTTGATGTGATTGATCCTTTGGTGCAGGAAATGTTTAAATTAAGTTACAGGGATCATTTGGAAACCATTTTAATTAAGGATATGGAAGTAGAAGCCAACACTGATGTTAAGATGGGAGAAAAGTTTATGGAAATGACGACCGATTTGGACTCATTAGAAAGCTCTCCAAAAAGGTATGATTTGGCTTCTATAAAACTACCTAAAGCTCACCAGAAGTTGTTACCTTCTAATATGCAGGCACTAGAATTGGAATTGAAGCCACTCCCTACATATCTGAAGTATGCTTATTTGGAAGATAAGCAAACTCTGATAGTTATCATTTTGGCAAAGTTAACTTCAAATCAAGAGAAGAGGCTAATTCAATTACTGAGAGAGAGCAAGAAGGCCATCGGGTAGACTATCGCTGATGTCCAAGGGATAAGCCCTTCCATATGCATACACCGCATTTTATTAGAGGAGAATGCAAACTCCACAAAGCAAACTTAGCGTAGGCTGAATCCTCCAATGATGGAAGTTATGAGGAAGGAGGTGTTGAAGCTTCTTGATACTAGGTTATTTACCCGATTTCTGATAGTAAATGGGTAAGTCTTGTCCAGGTGGTTCCAAAGAAGTCTGGAATCACTGTTGTGACAAACCAGGAAGGTAAGTTAGTTCTCACCCTAGTGCAAACCGAGTGGTAAGTATGTATTGACTATAGAAAGTTAAATTTTGCTACTCGTAAAAACCACTTTCCCCTTCCTCTTATTGATAAGATGCTTGAGAGATTGGCTGGTTATGACTGTTATTTATTTTTCGATGGATTTTCAGGTTATCTTCATATCTCGATCGCACAGGAAGATCAGGAGAAGACCATATTTACATACCAATTTGGTACATTTGCCTATTGAAGGATGCCATTCGAATTATATAATGCACCCGCCATGTTCCAAAGGTGTATGGTAAGCATTTTTTTTAATATGTTAAGAAGATTATCAAGGTATTCATGGATGCTTTAGTATATATGGATCTTATTTTGATGAATATCAATAATTTTAGTATGTATGGATCTTATTTTGATGAATGTCTTGAGAATCTTGCCATTATCTTAGAACAATGTATATAAACTAACCTTGTGTTGAACTAGGAAAAATGTCATTTTATGGTGGATCAAGGTATAGTTTTATGCCATGTGATATCTGCTACGGGTATTAAAGTAGACAAGTCCAAAGTTGATCTTATTTTTTCTTTACCTTACCCCTCTACTGTGAGGGAAGTGCATTCTTTTCTTGGGCATGTAAGTTTTTATCGAAGGTTCATTAAAGGACCTTTTGAAGATAGCCGCACCACTATACAAGCTTCTTCAATAAGATGTCTCCTTTGAGTTCAACAAGAAATGCAAGGAAGCATTCAACAAACTTAAGCAGCTTATGACATCCCCACTAATGATTCAATTGCCATATTGGAACATCCCCTTTAAGATTATGTATGATTCGAGCGATTATACAATGGGGGTGGTTCTAGGACAAAAAGTGAGAAAAGCCTTGCATGCTATGTACTATACTTCAAAGACTCTAAACCTAGCTCAATTGAATTATTCCATTACTAAAAAGGAATTGTTATCTATGGTTTTTTCTTTAGAAAATTTTCAATTATATTTTCGTAGTGCTAAAGTGATTTTTTATTCTGACCATGCAACTTTACAATACTTTCTCACACAGAAAGAAGCAAAATCGAGCCTAATCAGATGGATTCTCCTCCTTTAGGAATTCGACTTAGAGATTAAAGATAAGAAGGGGGCAAAAAGCGTGGTGGCGGACCATTTCAGCTGTTTGATAAAGGAAGAAGATGATATCCCTCTACGAGAAAGCCTTTCGGATGAGCAATTATTTTCTGTCGATGTGGCACCACCATGGTATATAGACATTGTCAATTTTTTAGTTACTAACAAATTACCTATTGCTTTGTCAAAGGCTCAGAGGGATAAGCCACGGAGTGAAGCAAAGTATTACGTATGGAATGACCTATATCTTTAAAGGCACTGCATAGATCAAGTTATTAGGAGGTGTGTGCCAGAAAATGAATCGTCATAAATTTTAGCCTTCTGCCATTCATATGCTTGCAGAGGACATTTTGGAGTGAAAAGGACAACTCATAAAGTTCTAGAAGACGGCTTTTACTGGCCAACATTGTTCAGAGATGCATATACCTTTTGTAAATCCTATGATAGATGCCCAACAGTCAGGTAACTTGTAACATCCCATTTTCTTATGCAAAGGGGTTAGAACCCTAAATAACTATACATGAGAAATATCAATAAGAAATTAGGAAATACATTTCATGCTCATGCATAATATAGTATACACACATGTGAATTTAATTTTTGCACATATTACAATGACTGTTCATGCACTTAATTAACATTTTCCAAGTATAAACGATTTTTAATGTGATTACGATGTGAATTATGGATAATATGTCTTGAAATTTGATTTGGTGAGTATAAATATTTATAATTTTTAGTGAAGATTTAGAAAATTTCTAAACGTTTGGGTATTTTTAGACTTAAAAAAATGCTAAATAGCAAAATAATTGATTTATTGTAGTCGAAATAAATGATGAATGAAAATAGAAATAATTGGAAAATGACTTTAGGATTTAATGACAAGGGTCGTAGAAAACTGGGAGACAATTGGACTAGAAATTAGAGATAAATGGACTAGTTGTTAAAAAGGACCCATTAGAAACTAAGAGTGGCAAGTGGCAAGTGTCATGCCACTTGCCACACACCTCACCCTTGTTGCACTCATCTTTGCAAGACAACTTTAATTTATCTCTCATTTTGGTTAAACACTCTTATCCCTTCGTTAATCTCTCTTCTTCATCTTCATCAATCTTCTTCATCTACAACACTCTCTTCTACCTTTCAACGTTGAAACTTGCTCTCATCTTTCAATTGCTACTTCCATTTTATTGTCTTCATCATCTTTCCACGAGAAAACCTAAAGTATCCCACCTCTATGTTGATGATTGTGAGCATAAAGAATTACGGTTTCTTGGAGATTTTGAAGAAGCTTAGAGTAAATCAAGTAAGTAACATATTAATGTTCATCGGTAGTTACAATGAAACAAATGTGGTGATTATTTTGATATTAAATGATTATGAGAATACTGATCAATATATGTGCATTGTGGATGAAGAATGAAAATATTGATGTCTTGTTTTTGTGTTATAGGGATGTTTTTAGGATAGATTTATAGTGTAAATGATGTATGAAAATGATAAAATTTGTTAATGAATAAATGGATATATTTATGACTAGTTTTGTGTTTATGATTAACAATAGATTATGAGTTGAAGTAAAGATGCTTTTAAGATAAAGTGGGTATGTAAATAGTGTTTGAATGAGTGTTGAAAGTTGAAAAATGAAGAGATGTGATTATGTCCTATTTTTGTGTTGATAATGAAGGTAGGGAATTGATGAATAAATGCATATGATTGTGTTCCTTTTTAAGAGTTGAAAGTTAATGAATGATAGATGATATGTTTTGTCTTAGTATGATTAATGAACCTTAAGTAAGTGTTGCCTTAATAATGATATTGAGATAGAAATGAGGTGAGAATGAAGAGGAGAATGAAGTAGAAATGATTAACCTTGAATGAGATGTCTTGAATATAGTAAGGTGAAAGTTAGAAATGCATGCTGATAGGATTTCAAGAATAAATGAGTTAAGTGAATGATGATGAATCAAATTAGTAGAGTTTTTTCAATTTTAATGCAACTAATATGGTAGTTGAATTAGCATGTAATGAAGTTGCATAAATGGATGTGAATACTGGAAAATTTGGTGTGAAATTGATGTTAGTTTATATATGTTGAATTCACGAGAATGAAGAAAGAAAATGTAGGGCACGATTGTGGCCCTCACCCCACGATTATGGCTTAAAAATTAGAGGTTCTGTTATGATAGTGGCCCTCACCCCACGATCGTGGCCAGTTGCTATGGCTTCTGTCATGATCGTAGGAAGGTACCCTATGATCATGGACTAGCATATGGAGTAAAAAGTTATGATTTGAGGGATGTTTGAGCCAACTAATATTAAGGTACTTCCTTATGATCTATTTAGGCTTGAATGAGGCCTAGAATGAACTTAATTGATGATGGATTAGATTATTAAAGTGAGTAAAGTGTATTAGGTATTAATGAATGACTGAAAGGTGATGCTAAATGTTTATGAGATGTGAATTAAGGAAATATACCCAGGATTGTCATTGAGGATGCATTGTATATGACACATATACATATGTTCATAAATGAGTACTTATGTGATTGTGCAAAGTTATAATGTGTGTAAATGTGTATTGCCTGATATAAAAGCGCCAATAGATTGACAACACTTATACATTACTAGAACATCGAGGCAATAGCTATTTGGAGCATACTGTGAGTAACCTTGATGGTCTCACGTTGATTAACTGTTTGTTTAAATTTCTGTATTTTATTATTATTGATGTGAATGGGTTGATTTCGGACATTGATTTTTTGAGGCGTTTAATGTATGAAAATTATATTGAAAGTGCTCATTGTATGTGAATTTGACAGAAATAAGTGTATTGAATATATTTGTTGAATGCCAAATTTAGGTTCGATGAGATGTGAAAGTGAGTGTGCATATTGAAACATAGTGACTAATCAAACATGTGAGATATGATGCATTCATTACATAAAACGCATGATAAGATAAAAGCAGTTATGACTGGAGTTGCTAACAAAAAAAATAGCTTAAAGCTCATAATATGGTAAGAGCCTCTAGCTCACTATGTATAATGAGCTCGGTATCTTTATAGATATGAGACAGTTATTAATGAGCCCAGTATCCACAACAGATATGGGACCGTAAAAAATGCACTCGATTATAACAACGTAATAAATAAAAGTGAGTCTTACGAGCATTGCATATACATTTGATATGTATGATTCAAATGATTGAATAAATTGTTTGAACTGTTTTGAATGTGAATTATGAAATAAGTGAACATAATTGTTTTGATTCAACATAATGATTAGTGAAGTGATGTGAATTATGTGGCTATATGAATTGTATATGAATTATTTTGTTATGTGATATAAGTGAGCACATTGACGATGGCTTCGTCACTGAGTTTGTAAAACTCATCAAAATTACAACGTGGCTTTTAAGGTACGAGAGTACTTAGTTGCTAAGACGCTCTAGAAGAAGAGTAGTTTTAATGTGTTTAGATAGAAGAAATGGCTCAAAGGTCGGTCAGCTAAGACTGAAGGACATAGATAGAATTTTTGTATAGTTCCTCATTCGTGTAACATATTCTATAAATAGAGCTATAAACTCTAATAAGCTTTTAATTCTGTATATATATGGGTTATATATGTAATGTTACAATGTAAATTATGTTTCATGAAATGAAAATAAGGAATTGAGTTTTAGAAGTTGAGTATTTGTGTTTTAATTATGATTCCATGTCAAGTGATATGATTGCTCTAACGCACTACTTCCATCGGGCATGTGTTTGAATGTTTGATAGACATAGAGGCATATGCCAAATAGGAGTGGGGTACTACAATTTTTTAGTATCAGAGCATAGTTTGGCATCCATAGGGAGATATTGGAACATTAGACATGAAATATCATGAGAAATGTGGATAGTAACTAAAGTTATTGTCTATTATAGGTCATCTGCCATAGGTGACCAAGTGGGACAATCAGCTAACCTAAAATCAGTAGGAGCCAGTAGAGAGTCTTCTGTATGTCGACCTCAGAGAATGCCTCTGAGAATTCCTGAGAGAAAGGAAAGGAGGTATAATAAATTGAGAAAGCAGGGGGCTGTGGACTTTTACGGAAGTACGGACCCTATAGAAGTTAAAGGATGGCTAAAGAGAATGGGGAGAGTCTTTGATCAGATGAATTTCGAGTCAGATGAGAAGTTTGATTATGTAGTTTCCTTACTGCAAGGTCCAGCATACTAATGGTAGAAAACTGTTCCAGGCAGTACCACATGGCCTTGCAACTTGAAGTAGGAAGACTTTTTGAAGGTTTTCAAGGAGAATTAAATGCCCAAGATCTACCTAGACAGAAAGATTAAGGAGCGTCTGGATCTAAAGCAGGCAATCTCTCTGTGGCAGAATATGAGATAAAGTTCAATGAACTGATGGGAGTGTGCTACTGCCTTGATTCCTACAGAGGAAGACAAGTGTATGAGATTCAAAGATAGGCTGAATATGGAAATTCGAAAGAGGCTAGCTATTATGAACTTGAGCAGTTTCTCTTAGTTGAGAGTGGCCTCGATCTGAATAGAGCAACTGTTGACAGATGATCAAGGGGAATACAGACAAAATTCTATAATGAAGCGGCCTAGTGAATCTCAAGGTGGTTCTGAAAGAAGGTTTAGTAAGCGCCAAAATAGATCTTTTAGACCATCGACTAGATCAAAACAGTCGGGGGTTTAGATAGAGGGATAGTTTTATGCAGACTGGTAGTAGAAGAAGTACAGTATCGGAACAGCTACCTAATTGTGAAATTGTGGGAAGAAGCACAGTGGTTAATGCTGGAAATTTTCTAGAGCTTGCCTTCGATTTGGCTCTTTTGACCATCAGATTAGAGACTGTCCCACTATTTATGGAGTATAATTTGTAAGGAGAGGAGGAGTGGTAACTGAAACAACTATCCAGCAGAGTCGAGCTAGTGGACAGAGAGGACATGGTAAAGGCAGAATGAGTTCTAGGAGTCCTACTATCAGGACTGAGGTGCAGAGCAATCAACCGTAGTCTTAGGCCAGAGTCTATACTATAACCAGACAAGAGGCTCGAAATTCTCCAGATGTCATTACAGGTGTGTTGCATATTTTTTACTTATGAATCTTTTATATTGCTAGATCCTGGATCTACGCATTCTTTTATCGCACCGCATCTAGCATCTAGGCTGCATTGTGATAGAGAATTATTGAAACATGGTTTAGAGGTGAGTACACCGATAAGTAGTACTACAGTAATTAGTGAAGTTTGTAAGAGGTGTATAATTAGAGTTGATTAGGCAGAATTGGAAGTATATCTGATTGTGTTATAGTTAAGGGAGATAGATATTATTTTAGGCATGGATTGGCTCATTGCTCATAGGTTTATCATAAACTACTACACTAAAGAGGTAATACCAGAATCTCCTAATCAATCGAGAGTAATATTCCAAGGTATTAATCAAGCAGTGCTAGCCAAACTAATTCATTCATGAGTGCTTTAAGGTTGATGCAAGGAGGAAGTGAGGTTTATTTAGCCAACGTAATTGATAATGGAATTGAGCAAAATGTACAAGACATTTTATTGTTTGCAAATTCTTGGATGTGTTTTCCGTCGAAGTATCTGGTTTACCTCCAGATAAGGAAACCGAGTTTACGATCAACTTAGTTCCAAGTGTTGCTCCTATGTCAATTCTTTGATATAGGATGGCACTTGTGGAATTAAAGGAGTTGAAGACTCAATTGCAGGAGTTGTTAGAAAAGGGTTTCATCAGACCTAGTGTATCACCATGGGAAGCCCCAGTTTTGTTTGTGAAGAAGAAGATGGGACTCTGAGACTGTGCATCAATTATAGGCAACTGAATTAGGTAACATTGAAGAACAAGTACCCATTGCCTAGAATTGATGATTTATTTGATCAATTACAAGAAGCTCAGGTGTTCACTAAGTTGGACTTGAGATCTGTGTATTATCAGTTGAAGATAACAGAGGTTGATGTACCAAAAGGTGGATTCAGAAGTAGGTATAGGCATTTTGAATTCTTAGTAATGCCGTTTGGGTGGACTAATGCCCCAGCTACATTTATAGTTTTAATGAATAAGTTTTTCTAACCCTACTTGGATCACTTTGTGATAGTGTTTATAGATGACATTTCAGTGTATTTGAAGAGTAGATAGGAGCATGTTGAACATCTGATATTAATTCTACAGATCATGAGGGAGAAATAGTTATATGCCAAATTTAGTAAATATGAATTTTTTCTTGATCAAATAATGTTTCTAGGTCATATAGTAATTGAACAAGGCATACAGGCAAACCCAAACAAGATAAGGGCAGTAATGAAGTGGGAAACTTTGAAGAATGTATCAGAGATCTGAAGTTTCCTTAAATTAGCTAGATATTACTGGAGGTTTATCGAGGGGTTCTCATTGATCTCAGCCCCTTTGACCAAACTCCTGTGGAAGAATGTTCCTTTCAAATAGAATGATGAATGTCAGAGAAGTTTTGAGGAACTAAAGCATCAGTTGACTATAACACCAGTGTTGATTATTTCATCTAGATCTGGAGGTCATATAGTGTATAGTGATGCTTTACATCAAGGATTGGGATGTGTATTGATGCAGTATGGCAAAGAAATATCCTATATATTGAGACAATTAAGGTCTCATAAGATTAATTATCCAGTATATGATTTAAAGTTTACTGCGGTAGTTTTTTCTCTAAAGATATGGAGACACTGTTTGTATGGAGAAACATTCCAGATATATACTGATCATAAGAGCTTGAGATATCTGTTGAGTCAAAAAGAATTGAATATGAGGCAGAGGAGATGGATAGAACTGCTGAAAGACTATGACTGCACGATTAAGTATAATCCGGGAAAAGCTAATGTGGTAGCTGATACTTTGAGTAGAAAATCAAAAAGCAGTGTAGCTCAAATTCAGATAACAAGGTTACTGAACTTAGTTCAATTAAGAGCATTGAATGTTGAGTTAAAGCTAGAGCATAATGAGGCATTAATAACCACACTGAGATTGAGACCAATGGTGCAAGACAAAATTATAAAATTTTAGAGTAAAGATACAAAAATGGTGAAGCTTATTGAGAAGTTGAAAGTAAACTCGAATTCTAAGTTTAAATGGAGAGATGAGACACTGTGGTTGAAGCAGAGGCTATGTGTGCCTGAAATTGATAATTTGAGAAAAGAAATTCTAGAAGAAGCTCATATAGTCGCCTATGTTATGCATCCTGGTACTACCAAGATGTATAATATGCTGAAACAACATTTCTGGTGCCCAGGGATGAAGAAGCAAGTAGCAAAATATGTTGTTAAGTGTTTAACTTGCTAGTAAAATAAGGCTGAGTATCAGGCTCCGATTGTTAAGCTACATTCATTACCTATTTCGGAGTGAAAATGGGAGCGAATTACGATGGAATTCATTATGGGATTACCAAGAACTCTGTGGCAGTATGATACTATATCAGTTGTGGTAGACTAATTGAAAAAGTCGGCCCATTTCTTACCAGTGAGAGAGAGTAACTCACTAAACCAGTTAGCCCAGAGGTATGTGAATGAAGTAGTGAAGATGCATAGGGTTCTAGTGTCCATTGTATCAAATAGGGATCCCAGATTTACTTCGAGATTCTGGAAAAGCTTACAGACAGCTTTAGGTACGAAGTTAAACTTCAGTACTACATTTCATCCTCAAACAGACGGATAGAGTGAGAGAATAATTAAGACTATTGAGGATATGCTCATAGCATATGTATTGGAGTTTTAAAGAGTATGGGATCAGTATAGCCTTGATTGAATTTGCTTATAACAACCATTATCACAGTAGTATCAGAATGGCACCGTATAAGGTGTTGCATGGCAAAAAATTTCATTTGCCTCTGTATTAGGATGAAGAGGGTCTGAGAATGGTCGGAGGCCCAGAACTGATACAAGATACTGTGGATAAAGTGAAATTGATCTGTAGTCAAATTAAAACAGCTCAAGATGGACAAAAGATTTATGTGGATCAGCACCGACGGGATATAGAGTATTGAGTAAGAGACAAAGTGCTTTGACAGTATTGTCTTGGTGAGGAGTACTGAGGTTTAGTAAAAAGGGTAAGCTGAGCTCTAGATATATTGGTCCTTATGAGATCATTGAGAGGATTGGACTATTGGCTTACAAATTAGCCTTACCGATTGAGATGGCTCAGATACACAATATGTTTCATGTGAGTATGTTTAGAAGATATCGGTCTAATCCTATGCATATTTTACCGACCCATAAAATTGAAGTTACTAGTAATTTGAGTTATATAAAAGAGTCGATCAAGATAGTGGGATATCAGATAAAACAATTAAGAAACCAAGTAATCTCATTAGTAAAAGTCCCTTGGAAGAATCACCCGAGTGAAGAAGCCGCATGTGAAATGGAGGAGAACATGAGGAAATAATATCCCCACCTATTCATTGAATCAGGTAAGAATTTTGAGGACAAAATTTCTTAAGGAGGGGAGAATTGGAACATCCTGTTTTCTCATGTAAAGGAGTTAGAACCCTAAATAACTATGCATGAGAAATAACCATGAGAAATTAGGAAATGCATTTCATGCTCATGCATAATATAGTATACATGCATGTGAATTTGATTTTTGCAAACATTACGATGACCGTTCATGCACTCAATTGATATTTTCTGGTATAAATGGTTTTTAATGTGATTATGATGTGAATTATGGATAATATGTCATGAAAACTGATTTGGTAAGCATAAATATTGATTTAGAATTCTTAGTGAAGATTTGGAAAATTTCTGAACTTTTGGGTATTTTTGGACTTGGAAAAATGTCAAGTGGCAAGATAATTGATTTGTGGTAGTAGAAATAAGTAACGAATGATAATCGAAATAATTGGCAAATGGCTTTAGGAACTAATAACAAGTGTCGAAGAAAACTGGGAGACAATTGGATTAGAATTGGAAATAAATGGACTAGTTGTTAAAAAAGACAATATTAGAAACCATGAGAGGAGGAAATGTGGCAAGTGACAAGTGTCATGCCACTTGCCAGACACCTCACCCTCACTACACTCATCTATGCAAGACAACTTTAATTTGTCTCTCATTTTGGCTAAAAACTCTCATCTCTTCATTAATCTCTCTTTTTAATCTTCTTCAATCTTTTTTATCTACAACACTCTCTTTTACCTTTCAACATTGAAACTTGCTCTAATCTTTCACTTTCCACTTCCATTTTATTGTCTTCATCATCATGCCATAAGAAAACATAAAGTAACCCACCTCTATATTGACGATCATGAGTATAAAGAATTAAGGTTTCGTGGAGATTTTGAAGAAGCTTAGACTAAATCAAGTAAGTAGCATGTTAATGTTCATGGGTAGTTGTAAATGAAACAAATATGGTGATTATTTTGATATTAAATGATTATGAGAATAGTGATCAATATATGTGCATTGTGGATGAAGAATGAGAATACTGACGTCTTGTTTTTGTGTTATAGGGATGTTTTTGGGATAGATTTATAGTGTAAATTATGTATGAAAATGATAAAATGTTAATAAATAAATGGACATATTTATGGTTGGTTTTGTGTTTATGATTAACAATAGATTATGAGTTGTAGTAAAGATGATATTAAGATAAAATGGGTATGGAAATAGTGTTTGAATGAGTGTTGAAAGTTGAAAAATGAAGAGATGTGATTATGTCCTATTTTTGTGTTGATAATGAAGGTAGGGAATTGATGAATAAATGCATATGATTATGTTTTGTTTTTAAGAGTTGAAAGTTAATGAATGATAAACGATATGTTTTGTCTTGGTATGATTAATTAACCTTAAGTAAAAGTTGCCTTAATAATGATATTGAGATAGAAATGAGGTGAGAATGAAGAGGAGAATGAAGTAGAAATGATTAACTTTAAATGAGTTGTCTTGAATATAGTAAGGTGAAAGTTAGAAATGTATGCATGATAAGATTTCAAGAATAAATGAGGTTAAGTGAATGATGATGAATCAAATGAGTAGAGTTTTGTGGATTTTATTACAACTAATATGGTAGTTGAATTAGCATATAATGAAGTTGCATAAATGGATGTGAATACAGGAAAATTTGGTGTTAAATTGATGTTAGTATATATATGTTGAATTCGTGAGAATGGAGGAAGAAAATATAGGGCACGATCATGGCCCTCACCCCATGATTATGCCCTGTATTTTCTTCCTCCATTCTCACCACGATCGTGGCCTAAAAAATTAGAGGTTCTATCATGATCGTAGCCCTCACCCCACAATCGTGGTTAGTTGCTATGGCTTCTGTCACGATCATCGGAAGGTGCCCCACGATCATGGACTAGCATATTAAGTAAAAAGTTGTCATTTGAGTGATGTTTGAACCAACTAATGTTAACGTACTTCCTTATGATGTATTTAGGCATGAATGAGGCCTAGAATGAGCTTAGTTGATGATGGATTAGGTGATTCAAGTGAGTAAAGTGCATTAGGTATTAATGAATGATTGAAAGATGATGTTAAATGTTTATGAGATGTAAATTAAGGAAATATACCCAGGATTGTCATTGAGCATGCATTGTACATAACATATATACATATGTGTATAAACAAGTACTTATGTGATTTTCCAAAGTTGTAATGTGTGTAAATGTGTATTGCATGATATAGAAGCGCCAATAGAGCGACAAAACTAAGACATTGTCAGGATATTGAGGCAATAGCTATATGAAGCATACTATGAGTAACCTAGATGGTCTTACATTGATTAATTGTTTGTTTAAATTTCTGTATTGAATTATTGTTGATGTGAATATGTTGATTCCAGACATTGATTGTCTGAGGCGTTTTATGTATGAAAATCATATTAGAAGTGCTCATTGTATGTGAATTTGACATAAATAAGTGTACTCAACATATTTGTTGAATGTTGGACTTAAGCTGGATGAGATGTGAAAGTTAGTGTGCATACTGAAACAAAGTGACTAATTGAACATGTGAGATATGATGCATTCATTACATGAAATGCATGATTAGATAAAGGTAGCTGTGATCGGAGTCGCCAGTGAAAAAAGAACTTAAAGCTTAAAATGTGGTAAGAGCCTCTAACTTACTATGTATAATGACCCCAGTATCCTCAACAGATACGGGGTAATTATTTATAAGCCCAGTATCCACAACAGATATGGGACCATAAAAAAGGCACTCGATTATAACAACGTAATAAATGAAAGTGAGTCTTATGAGCATTGCATATACATTTGATATGTATGATTCAAATGATCAAATAAACTGTTTGAACTATTTTGAATGTGAATTGTGAAATAAGTGAACATAATTGTTTTGATTCAACATGATGATCAGTGAAGTGATGTGGATTATATGGCTATATGAATTGTATATGAATTGTTGAGTCATATGATATAAGTGAGCACATCGATGATGGCTTGCTCACTAAGTTCATAAAACTCATCAAAATTGCAACATGGCTTTTCAGGTATGAGAGAGGGGGGACTTAGCTACTAAGACACTTTAGAAGAAGAGTAGTTCTTGTGTTTTTGGATAAAAGAAATGGCTCAAAGGTCAGTAAGCTGAGACTAAAGGACATAGATAGAATTTTTGTATAATTCCTCATTCATGTAGCATATTTTGTAAACAAAGTTATAGACTTTGATGAGCTTTCAATTATATATATATATAGATGATGTATGTAATGCTACAATGTAAATTATGTTTTATGAAATGAAAATGTGGAATTGAGTTTTAGACATTGAGTATTTGTGTTTTAATTATGATTCCATGTCAAGTGATGTGATTGCTCTAGCACTTTACTTCCACTAGGCATGTGTTCATATATTTGATGGATGTATGGAACATGCCAGATAGGAGTGGGGTGTTACATAACCCGTCCCATGAGGATCAATTTCCTCAAACTACTTTACTTTTCTTTGAAATTTTTTATGTTTGGGGCATTGATTTTATGGGACCTTTCCCTCGATCTTTTAGCTTTACTTATATATTGCTTGCGGTTGATTATGTTTCTAAGTGGGTAGAAACCAAAACCACTAAGACTAATGATGCAAAGGTTGTTGCAGATTTTTTTTAAGGCTAACATTCTTTCTAGGTTTGGGATACCAAAAGCTATCGTTAGCAATAGGGGAACCCACTTCTGCAACAAGGTGATGGAAGCAATGTTCATAAATATCACATCTAGCATAAAGTTTCTACTGCTTACCATCCCCATACCAATGAGCAAGCTGAAGTTTCAAATCAAGAGATTAAGTTAATCCCTAAGAAAATAATGCAGGCCAATAGGAAGGATTGGAGCATAAGACTGGAAGATGCATTATGAGCCTATAAGACGACTTACGAAGCACTAATTACATGTCGTTATATAGGCTAGTGTTTGGGAAGCCATGTCATCTTTTGATGGAATTACAACATAAGGCATATTGGGCTATCAAAAGATGCAACATAAAGTTGGATGATGCAGGAGTGCATAGGAAGTTACAACTTTAAGAGTTAGAAGAGATGAGGAATGAGTCATATCAAAATGCGGTGATATATAAGAAGAGGACGAAAGCTTTTCATGATAAGATGATTTTAAGGAAAAGCTTCTCGGTGAGTAAGAAAGTATTACTATATCATTTCAATCTCAAACTCTTTCCAGGTAAGTTGCATTCCTATTAGGTCAATCTGTTTGTTATCACTCATGTCTTTCCTTTTAGTGCATTAGAGATATGGAGCCTTAAAAGTGACAAGACATTTAGAGTGGTATCACATCGTTTAAAGTTATATTATAAAGGTTTCCAAATGGAGGATTTGGAGGTATTGATGCTGGAGGATGTGACTAGTATCACTTGATGCGCACAACTGGAGGTTGAGCCAATGACGTTAAACAAAGGAGTTGCTTGGGAGGTTAACCAAGGGGAGTTAATTTCTATCTTTTACATTTTCAAATTTGCTATTTTATTAACTGCTCCATTTCGTGCATGTGATTTTACATTGAGGACAATGTAAGTTTTAAGTGTAGGGTGGGGTATATTAGTTTCTATGCATGTTTTTGAGCTTAATTGTAGCTTATGTGACTTCTTAGGCAGTGTTCAAAATCAAACGAACAAATTAAAAAATGTTCTTGTTTTTTATTGCTTTTAAGATTTTTTAGTCATAATTAGAGTGTGAATTGATTAGTAAAATCTATAGCAAAATTTGGCACGTGCTTTTGCTCTTGTTCTTTGTTAATGTGTATTATTCTTAGAAGAGCGGTGATTAGTGGTAGACAAAAACCAGTGAGGTTTTAAGCTGTATTAGACTGACACATCTATATTAGTCTCATTGTTTTGTTTGTTATGTGTGACCTTCATGATATATACATCCTTACTTTGAGTTGATTTTCTATTTGACGGCACATTTTAATAAAATGCATTTTTATGAAAATGATTGGGCATTCTTTGTTTATTACGAGTTATATTAGCCAAATAGCCTACCCAACTATGTGAATTTTCCTTTGCTAACCCCCCCTTTGAGCTTTATTATCCTTTTCTTTTGTATAAACCACATTACATGTACCTAACCAAATGCCTTACTTAAGTCTTAAAGCTAATAGAGCATTTTTTAATTCTTGATGAATGTGATTGTACAAAAGTCTAAGTGTAGGGGTATGCATACATATGGGTTAGTTATATTTGTTAAAACTCCATTTTATGAATTGTAACACCCCACTACTATAGAGTATATGCCCAAATATTCAAAGGACATTTAGGAATATACCCTATGAAAGCAGCATGTTAGAGCAATCACATTCACTTATATGGCATCATACATAACATAATTAATCAAATAATTAACTCCTCATTTCCATTTATAAACCATAGTTTACACTGTAGCATTTTACTACATAATCCATATAAGTATCAAAAACATACAAGAGTTTAATACTCTTTACAATATGTTTTACATAAAATGAGGACTAAACAAAAACACTCTATCTAAACTCCTTAATATTAGCTGACCGACCTTTGAGCCTTTCTTGACTCCAAAATTGATAGTATTATACTTCTACTAGTCTATCTTAAGAACTATGTCTCCCTCGTACCTGAAAATCAAAATTTTCAATTTTGATGAGTTTTGCAAACTCAGTAAGTAAACCATCCTCAATGTGCTCACTCATATAAAACACAAAGACAGTTCACAATCCAGTTCACAGTCAAATCATATAATCAAATATTGAATATCATTTCATAATTTGATCATACTTTAACAATTATAAATTGAATGCACTATTTCACATTTCCATTTTAGAATAGTACAATCAATTCAATGCTATCATTTATATAACACATATCAATTTTTATATGCAAATGCACATATGACTCTACTTTCATTGTTACTTTATTATGACTGAGTGTCTTTTTACTGTCTCGTATCCGTTGTAGATACCGGGCTCATTAATAACTATCTTGTACGCATTGTAGATATCGACTCATTTTAATACTAATCCCGTTACTCTTTATGCGCATTTCTGAGCTTAAAGTTCTTTTTCACTGGTCACTCTGGTCACATCTCCTTTATTTGATCATACATATTAATATGGTAAAATGCCATCATTTCTCATTATATGCATTCAATCAGTTTCATTCATTTCAAATAATCATTTTCACATTTTCATCGGATCTAAGTTCGGCATTCAACATTTTATTGAGCACGCATATTTCTTTCAGATTCACATTTAATTAAGAAAACTCCCAATACAATCTCAATTATTAAACTCCTCGGACCATCAATGTCTGAAGTTATCACAATCACATCAAATGCAGTTCAATAATTGCATTTTATACTGAAATAAATCAATCCTAGTGAGAAACATCTAGGTTGACTCACAGTACACTCTAGATAGCTATTGCCTTGACGAACCGTCAATGTCTAGATGCTAGCGTTCGATTTGCACTTCTATAATCATATAATACACATATCATACATATCACTAAATTACTCAATCATATAAGTATTCAATCATACACATAAATGTGACATGTTCAATGCATGCTCAATTGATTATTCCTGGGTATGAATCCTTAATCACGAGTCATGATCATTTAAACATTATAAATTGTATATGTCTTGTTTGCACTTAGGTTATACCTCAGGAACACTTGATTATTCTAAACTCTTCAATTATACAATCATTAATCCCTTTTCTAACATTATATATTCATATAATATCCTAATTTTCATTCATTTGTACCTAATATATACTACTCATACTTTTTGAATCACATTTACAATCATACGAACACCTTCATTCCTATAACACTCATAAATTTCTAGATTTTAGTCATTGATATCAACAATCCATTCTTTATGTTATACGTCAATTACAACCTAAACATATCAAACACTTTATCAACTTATCAAGCATCAAACTAGGTTGATTTCAAGCCTCATTCAAGTCTAAATACACTATAGGAAAGTAACTTATCATTAGTTGGTTCAAACATCACACAAAAGAGAAGAACTTACGTTCAAGACCATGTTCAAGGCCTTTCCCACGATCGTGGTGGCCTTCCCACTATCGTAGGTTAACCTATCCTAAAATTTCCAGCCATTTCTTTGCATTTCCTATGATCGCGGAGGCATTTCCACGATCGTGGGTTATGTAATATGAACATTCTTCATCCTTTCTTTTCAAATTTTCCCAGATTTTAATCCTTACATCCTATATTAGACATATCTTCTTTATAGTTCATCATTTAAACTTCATCTCTTCATCATTTTCACCTCAATTTCATCTCAATATCATCTATAAAATAATTTATAAACTAAGGTTTATCATCTATACAAAAACATAACATGAATGTATCTCTTCATTCATCAACTTTCTAGCACACATTTAACTCCATTATCACTTTCAATCCATCTTAAAACAATCACCATATAAGTTATACTACATATATCACAAGAAGTCAATGACTCGTTTACTTGTTCAACTCTAAATTTTTCTTCAAAACATCAAGAAAACCTAGCTCCTCCACTTACACGATCATCGCCATATTCAAGAATAAGATGGTCATTAACAAGAAGAAAAACAAAGAAATCTTTGGAGTGTAAGGTGACGAATTTTGGCAAGATTCAAGGTTTATGGTTCGGTGAGAAGTTCATAAATGGAGAGAAGAAAGAAGAAGAAAATAAGAGCATGTAGTAAAATGAAAGACAAAGATGGTCTTTTAATGGGATTGTGTCATGAGTGGTGAGTGGCAAGTGTTGTGACACTTGCCACTTGCCACATGTCATCTTCTTGTGGTTTCACTAGTCTGTTAATAACTTGTCTCTCAATCTCCAAATCATTTGTCACCTAACTGTCTAAGCTATTTGTGAATTGAATCTTAATGCCACTTATCATTTATTTCTACTACTATATGTCAATTTGTCTCGCCACTTGGTATTTTTCTAGTTCAAAAATACACATAAATCTCCCAATTTTAACAAATAATTTCCAAATTCATAATTGATAAACATTAAACCAAAATTCAAGACATAATAATTCATAATTTACATCATAATCACTTTAAACCTTTTATACCCTGGAATATGTCAATTAAGTACATAAATAGTCTTTGCAATGTGTACAATATCATAATTCATGTGTGTATGCTAATGATATGCATGTGAATGCAATGCACCTCAAAATTTCTCAATGTTATTTCTCGTGTATAGTGGTATAGGATCCTATGTCCTAACCTTTGATATGAAAAAACAGGTTATTACAATTCTCCCCCTTAAGAAATTTCATCCTCGAAATTCTTACCTGATTAATCAAATAGATGGGGGTATTGTTTCCTCATGTTCTCCTCAGTTTCCTATGTGGCTTCTTCACTCAAATGATTCCTTCAAAGGACTTTAACCAATAGGATCACTCGGTTTCTCAATTGCTTATTTCGATATCCCATTATCTTAATCATTTCTTCAACATAACTCAAATTACTTGCAACTTCAATTTCTTGTATAGGTAACACGTGTGTCAGATCAAACCGATATCTCCTGAGCATACTCATATGAAACACATTGTGAATATGAGACATCTCTATTAGTAATGCTAACTTGTAAGCCAATGGTCCAACTCTTTCAATAATCTTATATAGACCAATGTATCTAGGGTTTAACTACCCTTTTTACTAAACCTTAACACTTCTCGCTAAGGTGATACTCTCATAAACACTTTATCTCCTACTCAGTACTCCATATCTCTCCAGTAATGATCCACATAACTCTTTTGTCTAGCTTGAGCTGCTTTAATTCTACTATGGATCAGTTTAACCTTATCAATAGTGTCTTGAATCAATTATGGGCCCTCAACAATCATTAGACCCTCTTTATGCCAATACAAAGGCAAATGACGCTTTCTTCCATACAACGTCAAATATGGTGCCATACCAATCCTACTATGATAATGATTGTTTTATGCAAATTCAATCAAAGCTACATATTGATCCCATGCTCCTTGAAATTCCAAAACACAAGCTTAATAGTTCTCTCACTTTGTCCGTCTGTTTGAGGATGAAATATTGTGGTAAAGTTCAACCTTATACCTAAAGTTGTTTGCAAACTACCCTAAAATCTTGAAGTAATCTGGAATCTCGATCCGATACAATAGATACTGGGACCCCATGTAACCTCACTACTTCATTCACATACCTCCAGGCTAACTAATCCAGTGTGTTATTCTCTCTTACTAGTAAGAAATGGGTTGATTTTGTCAATCTATCCATAATGACCAATATGGCATCATGTTGCCTCGGAGTCCTCAACAAACCCATAATAAAATTGAATCTAAAGATCATATCCTAGGTTATTCGGTAGTTAGGTTTAATTAACGATCATATCTTAATTAAACACGACCTAAAGAAAAACTAAGATTAGTAGAGCATTTTATTAGTCTCAGATCAATAGTCCGAAGAGAGTTGAAAAGATGTTAAGATGACGAAATATGCTTGATCATGTTCACGCTGAGATTGACCTTAGAATCGAACCATACTTATATTAGTATGCAGAATTAGGTAAATTTTACAATGCACTTGTTACGCGTTGTCAGTCTTGTTAGGGTTCAACGATTTAAAAGTTAGCTACCCATTATCCTGATTAAACTCCTTGCTTAGGCATAAAGATTGTTCATTAATAACTACTGGCTTTAGAAAGGTGTACATGACTTTAATTGAAATATGTCCCTCTGATCTTATTGCCAACAAATTGATGAATCTTCTCATAACTAATCTTTTAATGTTTTCTTGACCGTAAACCTTCACACCATATTCATTCTTAATATGGCTTATTATAATGGTACTTTTCTTGCTATGATTGTTTTGAAATATAATCTGGCACAAGTGTCTTCTTCCAATAACCATTGCATTCTTGATTTTTTCTTTAGGATTAAATGGTGAGAGTTAAATCTTAATGATATTCATCCTATGTGTGGCTTTCATTGTTCCTTAGCTCCAAATTATCATAATTAATAGAAAGTTACAACTGAGAAAACTCAAGATTTCCTCTAGTAGTTTATATATCTATTCTATTTTTATTATTATCCTCTTATATAACTCTTTGAGGTTTATTTTAATTAATTTAAGCTTTTGTAAACATTTAAATTGCTCATAAACATTAATATTAGTATGGATTCCATACTTTACATCCTCATAAAAATCCATTACAAGTAGTTAGGAAATTAAAAAATCTAAACGCAGTGATCCTCGTCTAGCTCTTTGCTCAGTTATGAATTTCAATAGGGCAGTGATCAGAAAACAAGGAGGCCTAAAGTTAGCCTTAGAATTATAGAATTGCATCATCCATTTATGGTTTAAGAGAGCCTTATCAAGCTTCCTTCTTAGAAACCATTTCCTATATTGCTTGTTTGTCCATGTGTAATGGTTCCCTTGGTAGCTCAAGTCAATGACTTCAAGATTCTATATGTAAGCCTTGAAGGCTTTTTATGGGCCTATGGATTATATAACTCCATCAAATTCTAAGTGAAATGGGTATAATTGAAGTCTCCAACAATCAGTCAGGATACATTCAAGGTAGTTTTTTGAAGGCTTAGCTCTTACCAAAGATCATTGATGTGGAAGCTAGTGTTAGCCGCATAAATGAAACTTATACATACCTTGATGTTTTATTTCTTAAAGGTTATCCATATATAAATTGATTGTCCACTATATTATGGGATTGGATTTCTATAAGGCCAATGTTTACTGCTACTAGTATTCTCCCACAAAAGTGATTCTTATGGTTAGTGATCAAATTCCAATTGTTTACCAGATCTTCTAAACACTAAGGTGAATTTGTTCTCCTCTTTCCTAATAATCGATTATTTCTTTAGGCCTTCTATTTTATTTGCATTGACATTGGTCGTGGTGATTATATCCTACTCAATTTCATTTATGATAGGGGATATTCCATTGTCCTATTCCCTGAGTTGTTGAGTTTCACTTTCCTTATTTTGTGATTTTTATTTTTACTCCTCATAACATATTTCTTCATTATTTCAATTTACACTTCTTTAGTGTTTTCACCCCTTAGCTTATCTGAAACTTCATCTCATTGCTCCTTTAGCTTTCCATTTTTTATAATTTTACCTATAGGTCTCCATTCAATTTTACTTTTTGAGTTGAGGTTTCCATTGATAGGTTATTGATATATCAGTTTCAAAAAGATTCCCCATTTCATCTAGTCTTTTGAGTTTGAGAACTTCAGGAAATGACTTAGTTATTTCAACTTCAATATACACCATAGCATATCCTATCCTCCTTACTTCAATTATAGTTATGTCCAATGCCATACATGGTTTCTAGGTTTGAAAGATAAGGGGCTTCCCAATAAAATGCCAGGACCAATCCTTAAGACCTTACTATTTAGTTGTTGAGTGGTGAAAGAAAAGATGAAGAAATCCTCCTAGCTAATTCAGACTTTGTTTAGCCCTAAGTTTAACCATTTTGTCTTAGTCCATTTTTTCAAAAGGGAAAAGATGGTTTTTTATCAATAAAGTACCCTACCAAATAGCTCTTCCACCTATTTTCACTTTGTCTTAAAACATTTATGCTATGAGAGACAACATTTTCTAAGTCTCCAGTAGGAAAATAAGTAAGCTTGAAGTTGTCAGCCTCCTTAACAATAATTTTGACCATGTCTTCTATTCTATGACATCTAGTTCTTTTTAGATCTCTAAGGGAGCTACAGAAGCATGGATTTTAGAAGAAGATTCTGAAAAGGGAGGGAGCTAAAGGTAGGAGGATCCTTCCAAATTATTACCAATCTCAAAGAGTGAAGTAGGTTTGACATTGGCAGAAAATAGAAGAATAAGAAAGCAGTTTCCAGGATTTTTAAAAAATCATTCAAAAAAATGGTAAGAATAATGATGGGTTAAATAATTTGGGTGTGAATAATTACTTTCCTAACCATCTATAAAGAGAAGGAGCAGTTGAGTATAGGGAGTAAAAAAGGATGAGGAAGGAATAAAGAACAACACCATAGAACTAGGAAAGAGGTCTGTAAGGATTGTAAAGGCTAAGAAATAAAAGAGAAGGAATGAAGGGATCTAGAGAAACCATCCCAAAAACAAAAACAACTTTGACAATAAAGGTAATGCTAATAAGAGGAAGGAGAACTTCTTTTTAGCCATTTTATATAAATGACATTGTACATATAGGTTGAGACCATAATGTGCAAAGAATGATGATGATTTGTTTAATTTTAAAAGGTTAAAGGAGTTACTGTTACGAAAAAATGAGAGTTGAGTTATATAACTTTACCTATTGAATAATTCAAATAGAAAAAGTTCTAATGAAATCCTTACAGAAATTTTCAATAAGAAAGTTAAACTTACTACGCAAAGTTCAAGGCATTGTTTAAAATCATATACTTAAAGAGATTCATTCAAGGCTTAGCAATAATGATCTTTATGAGGAAAAGGTTATACAACACCTATTTTGTAACATCCCGTTTCCAGAGAACGGGTCGGACCTGAGAAACGGGTCCAGATGTGGTAAATTACCACACCTCATGCTCATGCAGTTGTGAATAGTGAATTTTGTGCATATAAGGCTTTGTACATGCGTTCATGACAATTGTCCCGGTAGAAGTGCGAATAAGTGATTTTCGTGAAAAAAATAGATTGTGAGTGATAAATTGAATTGGAGAGGTCCATAGTGATTCT
>JAOQML010000517.1:0-13004 GCA_027568935.1 Erythroxylum urbanii | reverse complement strand
GAACACAATTCACTATAAGTCAAAAACTAACAATTCAATTATTCAACATATATAATTACACAAAACATACATAAACATTTTTCATTTCCAACATCACAAAACATATATAAACAATTTCTATTTCCAATAATCATTAAACATTCATAAAACAGTTTCTATTTCTAACAATTTCCAACAATTTCTATTTCTAATAATCACAAAACATTCATAAAATAATTTTTGTTTCTAATAATTTTCAACATTTTCCATTTCAAATAATCACAAAACATTCATAAAATAATTTCCATTTTCAATAATTTTCAACAATTTCCATTTCCAATAATCACAAAATATTCATAAATCAATTTCCATTTTCAACAATTTTCAACAATTTCCATTTCAAATAATCACAAAACATTTATAAAATAATTTCCATTTCTAACGATTTTCAACAATTTCTATTTCCAATAATCACAAACATTCATAAAATAATTTTCATTTTCAACAATTTTCAACAATTTCATTTTTAATAATCACAAAACATTCATAAAACAATTTCCATTTTCAATAATCATAAAACATTCATAAAATAATTTCCATTTCTAACAATTTTTAACAATTTCCATTTTTAATAATCACAAATCATTCATAAAACAATTCCATTTCTGACAATTTTCAATAATTTTCATTTCCAATAATCACAAAACATTCATAAAATAATTTCCATTTCCAACAACTACAAAACATACATAAACAATTTCCATTTCTAATAATTTCAATTTAAAAGTTTCAAACATGAGGTTCAAGTTGAAGGGTATAATATGATTTACTTAATTTTCCAAATACTGAATGACCTATCTTATACAATTGTTCATACACATCTATTCATAACATGATGATCAAGTTGAAGGATATATTCATAACATGAGGATTAAGTTGAAGGATATAACTTCTTTGGAAATGTTTTTTTTTATTTAAAGCTTTGAATCTTCTTTTCATTTCTAACAAACCATAATATTATATACACCATTCTATATTTCGTTCTTAAATATATAAGTTGCTTTTACAATTTTTAATTGACATTAATAAGTTAAGTATAAATGATTGGAACATATAACATGTTCACAATTTAAAAAAAGTTCTTTTTGGGATACATTTATTACATCACTACTTTCATACATTATCTATTATAAATATTTATGATATCTCACACATATATATTACCAAATAATTCAATTTCAACATATTTTATACTCAATTAATTATTTACCCAAAACTAATACCCAAATAGGCAAATACTATCATTAACTACAACTGAATTATTATTAATTTACAATTGCATAATTTTATACTCAACTAATTATTTATCTAAAGTCAATACCCAAATACTAAAAATGAAATACCATTTCACAAATATTAAGAATGTGTCAATTAATGATTTAAGTCTTTGCAAGTTTACAACTTTAATATTGTTGGTTTAAAATTTTAATTTAAGTTGTTTCAACTTACAAACTTTCAATTGAATCAATTCAATTCATCAACATCATCACATATTCACATGAGGCCGTGCATTTCATTCATCTAAATACTTATCATAAATTTCTCTTAATCGGATAAACTTAAACCAATCTTTATTTTATAACCAAACCAGAAATCAACCAAGCAATAATTCAAGTCCAATATCCAATCCAACCCACGCAAATTACAAAACCAAGACAACACCGTGAGTGACTCAATTCATTCAACTTCAATATTCAAATCACAAATAACAAAACTGTGATCATTAGATACACACAAATCACAAATCGCAAATCACAAAACCAAGTCCCAACCAATTCACAAATCCAAGATCTAATCGAGCATAATCAAAATTGCAATTATGCAAGAAAAAAATTCGAAAACTAAAAAAACACACCCAAAAATAATTCACTAGTTTCGAATTTTGGGTTGGGTGATGGGTCGCAGGCTTCAGGTGTAACTGTGTAGATCTGGGTGAGCAGCGACCTTCTCTGCTCCTTTAGATGTTTAGTGGCAACGACGTGGTTTGGTGGTCCTCGTGGAGGAGGGTTAAAGATGGTGGCATCTTTGGGGCCCACGAAGGGAGGATCTCTGTCCTCTGATACTAGTGTGGATCGAGGAGGACGAGGGAAGGAGCAGCACCACCGAAGAGGAACCAGTATCGTCGGAGATGAAGAGGAGAATGAGAGAGAGAGAATAGTGACGGTAATGAGTGAAGAAGTGAGAGTTGGTGAGAGAGAGAGAGAAAAATGAGAAAGAAGGTAGAAAAAGGTTCAGGAGAGTGGAGGGTGTGCAACGCAGAGACCTGAGGGGGCATTTAGTTTAGGGTTAATTTTCAAAAAAATTGCAAAGAAGTCCTTGGCATTTTCAAAATTTAGAGTACCGGTCAGTATGTGGCTGGTATTTTGGATACCAGCTAGTATCGGCCAATATCGAATGAAAAATATCGATATTGACTGGTATTAATGGGCATTACAAAAGGAACAAATACGGTTTCATTTTTTGGTCGGTACAGAAAGGTATTCATGTATCGACCAAAAGGTTTTCATTCTTCTGGGTGCAACATCACATAAAATCTCATCACAATATTTGCCAATAGAAAACACAACCATCACTAGTTTGGTGACTTTCACCTTACCACAATCATTTAGCCATTGCAATTTATATGGTCTAGGATGTTTCAAAATAGGCAAATTAAGATTGTCAACAAGTAAAGTGCTAGCAATATTGGTACAACTTCCACCATCTATGATCATGCTACAAACTTTACCATTAATGAGACACCTTGGATGAAAGATGTGCTCACATTTCTCTTCTTCAAGATGTTTTTTTGGTTGAATGTTAAGAGCACGCCTAGCCACAAGGGCTTCACTAACCTTAGTATCACAATCAACATTGGAAGCATCCATCAATGGAGGCACATCATGAAAATCATCACTATCACTACTTTCACTGGCAACTTCACCATTCTCGAAGGATTAGAAGAAGAAAAGGGTTTAGAGTCATTTTTACCCTTAGGATTTGGAGTACAGAATTTAGGCTTATTTTCCTCCTTTGGCTTAATGTCTCCTTTAGATTCGAAGAAAATTTTGGACTCTTTCAAGCTTTTCTTCTTCCAGCATCATTTTGGATCTTTAATTACTTTTCTACCATGATGGCCTTATGCAACAACTCATCCAGGTCAAGGAAATTTTACAGCTCTACAATGGAAGCAATTTTAGGGCACAAACCATCAAAAAATCTTCTCATGGTAGCTTCCATGTCTTCCTCAACATTGGCCCTAATCATGATGATCTCCATCTCTTGGTGGTACTTTTCAACACTCATAGATCCTTGCCTCAATATTTGCAGCCACTTGAACAAGTCTCGATAGTAATGACTTGGAACAAAGCGCTTTCTCATGATGGCTTTCATTTCTTTCCATGTGCGGATTGGTCTTTCAAGATTTTGCCTTCTATTTACTTGCTATTGATCCCACTAAATACTAGCATGGTCACAAAATTCAACAATAACAAGTTTTATCTTTTTCTCTTCACTATATGTATGACACTCAAATACGTGTTATATTTTCTTCTCCCATTCTAAATACAATTCAGGATCATTTTTCCCTTGAAAAGAAGAAATTTTCAATTTTATGTTGTCAAGTTCATTATGAGAAGGAGCTTGTCTGCCTCTCCTAGTGTTGGGGCCATCATCCTCGAATATCACATCTTCATCTTCTTCTTAGAACGTCCTTCTAGGACCTTTGGAGTTTGATGTGGATCGGATGTCATCCAACCTAGCAGCATTCAACCTCCAGAATTGATCTTGCTCAGCCTTCATAAGAGACTTTGAGATCTTGCTCATGTGATTCATCTTCCTAAGACATGTTTATGAACTGCAAGATTAATGTGAACAAAAAAAAACAATATAGACCTCAACACTCAACCTCACGTGTGAACACTCAACAAATGCTAAACAACTCGTGTATCATACAAAAATTGCCTTTTTTCTATAATGCAAACACTCCTTCCTTTTACCACTCAACTTGCTTTCTATAGTATCCTTATTTGAAGCAAGACATAATCACATAGAAACAATCAAACCAAGTGGCAGCCGAGACTAGAATCCCAAAATAAAATTCTCAAACAATCCAAAAGGGAAAAACAAGGTGTGGAAAATAAAGAAGAAGAAGTAAAGGAGAGGAATATGCAAAGGGAAGGGAACTTGAATGGAAAGGAGGGCTAAGCAATTCGGAAAACAAGAGAAGAAAAAACAAAATGGGGGTTAGCGCTAAGAGTATTAGGAAAGAAAAATGATGGAAAAGTGGAAAAACTTGGAAACCAAGTAAAGGAAAAATAGTATAAGGAATGAACTAAGGAAGTGATTACCTCAAGGAAAGTCAAACTTAAATCTAAAGAAAGATAAATGGGGCAAGAAATAAAATAGGAAACTAAAGGCAAGATAGGAAAGTAATTGAAATAAGAAAGTAAAGCAAATAGGAAAGTAAACAAGTGCAAGCAATACAAGATACGAAAATACTTGCAATTCAAGTTCAAGCAATAGGAAAGATGTTATCTTTATTTGATTCTAATTAGGAAAGTAGCAAACTTGGACTCCACTTCTCTAAAAATTGTAACATGCACTCTGATTGTTTTCTTCTTTTTTTCTTTTTTGACAAATTTTTTCTCTTTTTTTGACGAATTTCTTTTTTCTCTTTTTTGTTGATGAATTTCTTTTTTTCTCTTTTTTGACTTCTACTTCTTTTTTCAGATAATTTGAAGTTTAAACAAATAAATATGGAAACAAAAAATACAAAGAAATTTTCAAAAGCTGGACGCTCTCAAATTTCGACTTAGTGTAAATTGCTCTAGATAGCTTGGATTTGAATGATTCCAAAATGAGGAGAAAGAAGAAATTCTGAACTTGAAGAAACAACTATTATTCAGCTAAAAACTCAAACAAAGGTGAACGAAACAGTGAATGAAAAACAGATAGAGAAGAAGAATGAAAATAATCAACAAAAGGCTAGTTATTTGAAATCTAGCCACCAAAGTGCTCTAATACCAAATGATGGGAGATCCAATTGGAACTTATCCCAGAGAACCTTCAACAAGATGGAATTACGCCCGGGAACAACTAGAATCAAACACACACGGAAGCACAGGGAACAAAATTGAAAAGATAAAAATAGAAACAAAGAGAAAAAGGTTAGAAGAATGTTGGTCAATGGAAAGAACCCTAGGTAGGAGAGGTTGTCTCTTAGAACTCTAACCTTGGGATGCCACTAAGGAAGACCACTCCTTCGATAAGTCAAGTATTATCAAAGAATACAAAAAAAGCAAGAATACTCTCAATAATACTCAATATTATTTCTGAATAAAAATCCCCTTCAAAGTACATAGAGGGTGCCTATTTATAGGAAAAACTTTCTAACTTAATATCCTAAAGAAGAAACTAAATAAAAGTAAACAAAACAATCCCTAAAAGGAAACAAAATAAACTTAGAAAGGTTTTGACTAGATGACCTTATTACAAACAAAACAAAAAAGGAAACTAATTGAAACATGATCTGAGCATATTGGACCTTATAGATCACGCCCTTCTCCTTATTTTAAGTGGCACATGGTTGTGACATGGTATTTTAAGTGAGTTCTTCCAATTGGACTCAATGTGGGCCTTTGGACACTTCATGTTGGGTTTTAAGGAGTAAGACAATGCCTCTTGGACCTTTATGAGATGAAATCTGACTCAACATGGGCTCTATCTCGTAAAGGTCTTGGATTAAACAATTCAATGCTTGCTTCATTACTTTGGCCTTAGCTCTTGTCATTGGGCCTCTAACATCTTGAAATGGATCTTTAGGAATATTAGACTTAAAGTTAGACCTTTGATATGGGAATTTTGTTCAGCCACTTGCCTTGCACATTCAAACTTCAAATCTGATCCTATTTTAGCTCCTAAGCTTCCTTTTGCAAGCAAATCATGTCCTAGGCTTCCTTGAGGCGGATCACACCATGTATGCTTCTCTTCCTGTCTTTCATATGCCCATGGTTCTCCATCAGGGATGTACAAACCATTGTGGCTAGGTGTGGTGTTTGTCAAAAAGCCAAAAGTCATTTTAAACCTGGTATGTATACTCCATTACCAATTTCGTTTCAACCATGGGAAGATTTAAGTATGGACTTCATTGTTCCATTACCGGGAACTCAAAAAGGTAAAGATTCTATTATGGTTATTATGGATAGATTCTCAAAAATGGAACATTTTATTACATGCAACACGCTAATGATGCTTCCCATGTGGCTGAATTATTTTTCAAAGAAATTGTGAGATTGTATGGCATTCCTAGAAGCTTTGTGTCGGATAGGGATTCTAAATTCCTTAGTCATTTTCGAAGATCGATTGGGTGCTAAGCTTTTATTTAGCATATTTCACCACCCTTAAACAGATGGACAAACAAAAGTTACTAATAGAACTTAGGGGCTATCGTAAAAACCTTGATGAGTAAAAGTTTGAGGGATTGGGACATCAAATTAGCCCATGTCGAGTTTGCCTATAACCTGTCTCCTAGTGTTACAATTGACCATATCCCATTTGAAGTACTTTATGCCCTTAATCCTATCATTCCCCTTGAATTGAGTGCTTTGCCTCTTGATTTACAACTGAGTCTTGATGCTAAAGAGAAGGCTAAAGCCATGAACAAGATGCAAGGCCAAATAGCCAAGGCTAATGAAGCTTATAAAAAGAGAGTAATCAGCACAGAAAACCCACCCATTTCCAACCTAGTGATCTTGTATGGATACATTTGAGAAAGAAAGATTTCCCTCTAAGAGAAAGAGTAAATTGGCACCTAGAGCCGAGGCCCATTTGAAGCTCTTGCGAAGATTGGAGACAATGCATATAAGGCTGACTTGCCATCTGAATTTGACAATGTCTTGGCTAATTTCAACAGTGGAAATTTATCTCCATATTTGAAAGATGGTGCACTTGCGGATTTGAGGACAAATCCTCCTCAATCTGGGGAGGATGACATGAAATCAGCCCATGTTTTAATTGAAATCTACAAGATTGTCAGTGGAGTGCTCAAGGTCCAAGAAGTGTCCACCATTTTTGATAGCCCAACCCATGAGCAACAAGCATGGAAAGTCGCAATTCTATCCAGCCCACGTTTTGACTGTCATTTGATCCAAATGAGAGAAGATCATGCAAGTTAATGGGTATTAAGGGAATTTATCTTAAAGCATTAAATGGGTATTAAGGATATTTGTCCTAAAGCATTAAATGGTTATGGATTTGTTATTATTGAGTGGTGGATGAATTTTGGCTAATATTTAATTGTAACTTTTGATATTTCCCATGTAAATTTCGTCACCACTCATGTTTAGCCTATATAAAGCCCATTCTCTCATTTTGTAAAAGAAGACATTTTGATACAACCAGCCTTGCCAAGGATGGCAAGGAGGTTTAAGGCCACAACACTACTCAAGAAGACAAGTTTTCTATGTCTAGTGGACAAATTACAAGGAAGCAAGCTTCAAAGCTAAAGCAAGCTATGCAATGATTTGTTCAAGGCTTAATCACATCTCAAATTCATGATGAGGCCATGACATTCATGGAGGAACACCAAGGCATGCCAAAACTTGTAATTTCGCTAAGGGAGGTGTGAAGAGGCTAGTACTTAGTCAATTTTGAAGACAAGCTTAATATCTCTTGTAAAAGGGTTGATTATATTATTTGGGCTTGTAATTTAGTTGCTTTTATTTAGTTTAAGTTTTGAACTTGTTTTATGGGCTGTTTGTATTAAGCCCATTGTTTGCTTTTATTTAGTTTAAGATTTTAACTTGTTTTGTGGGTTGATTGTATTAAGCCCATTGTTTTACTTTAGAAGTTTAGGTCATCTTATTTTCTACAATATAAATAGAATAAGATAAGGGCTGTAAGACCACTTTTGCATCATTGATTAATAAAATTTCTAGAATTTGGATTTCTTCAAGAGAGGTGTGATTGCCTTATTGGTTACTTCAAGAAATTAATTTGCAATAACAAGTAAGTACTTGCAACGTTAATTAGTTTGTCACTTCTTTGGGATTGGGTCTCACTTCACGAAATTGGGGTTTGATCTAGCATATTCTTGGGATAGAAAGTTTGGGTAATGAACCAATAGAATTAGGGGGTTTCAAGAACAAATTTCTTGAGGTTTCCATTTCATCTTGGTATCAGAGCTTTGGTTTAATTTTATTGAACTCATATGTATCCTTTTATGCTTTCTTGTTTGTTTCTTTGAAAATTTCGTTTCCTTTTGGTTGTGACAAATCTGATCTTTCATGTTCTTTTATGTCGTTTCTTTTCTGAATTCGTGTTCTTGTTTTATTTTAGTGAATCTTTGCTTTCTTGATCTTCAGACCTAAATAAAAGGAACCAGAAAAGAAAGAAATCGTGAAAAAATAAAGAAAAAATCAGAAAAGAAAGAAATCGTTAAAAAATGAAAAAAGAAAGAAAAAGGAATCAGAAAAGAAAGAAATCGTGAAAAACACAAAAAAAAGAAGAGGGAAAATTTCAGATTGATCAAGATAGTTTTCTTTGAATCATATAGCAATTCTTGTTAGTCCAGAATTGGACAAGCATTTCTTTTGCATAGATTCAAGTTGTAAACTCAAATTAGCCTAATTTATGTGCAAGAATCATTAAAACACATTGAATTACCTATCTTTTAATTTGGGGTTGATTTGAACTTGCTCCTCTAAGTTCCAGGTTTTTGGGGTGAGTTTAGTTATCATTGGTGTGTCTTTCTTTGTTTCTTTTTTTAATTTCTTGTTTGTGCCTTTCTTTGCCTCTAACACATTGAATTGGACAATTTCGCACTCATATTGTTCAATTACTTATAAGAATCATTGTATACACATTCTTCATCCGTGTATTGGCCTAGAAAATTTGTTGCCATCTGTTAATTATATTTGCTTCTAGTTTTTGGTTTATTTTGTTTTCTTGTTAGGATTTATCTTGTTCTTTTCTAATTAAATTGTGTTGTTTGCTATTTTCTTGTTATTGCTTCAATTGGTTTCTAAAGAGTAACCTTCAAGGCATCACTTGAGAGGTAAAAGGCAAGAGTGTGTGAGCCTATCTAGTGAAAAGCGAATATTTTGTGTGAAACACGTGAGGGAGTGCTAGTGAGGTGCTTTCTAACATTTTCTTGCAGGTTTTTAACATGTCTAATGAAAGTGATAATAGTCAATTTGAAAGATCAAGGGAATCGAACATATCAGAACTTCATTTTATAAGCCATGTATCGTTAATTTGAGGCTTACCTCGAGGTTTGATGATATGGAAGAAAGGTTTAAGAGATTGAAGGAGAATCACAATCTGCTAGTAGAGGAGATTCGGGAAATAGAAGAGATGCTATTACTCTGATCTGAAACACATACAATTATAAAGAGTATGATGATTTTGATGAGGATGATGAGGAGGAGTGGCGTAGGGGCAGAAATCAAGGCAAAGGTGGACAATATGGTAGGGGCAGATTTAGAGGTGGTAATACAGTAAGAAACGAAAGAGGAAGGGAAGAAGAAGTAGAAAGAGTGGACAAGAATATTGGTAGCATTAAGATGAAGATACCTCCTTTTCAAGGGAAAAATGATGTAGATGCCTACCTAGAGTGGGAAAAGAAAGTTGAGATGATATTCGCTTGCCACAACTACTCAGAAGAGAAAAAGATGAAGTTGGCGACAGTTGAATTCTCATACTATGCTGCTACTTAGTGGGATCAGTTGCTATTGAGTAGAAGAAGAGTTAATGAAAGGCTATTGAGACATGGGAAGAAATGAAGGCCATAATGAAGAACCGCTTTGTGCCTAGCTTTTACAATAGGGAGTTGCACCAAAGTGCTAAGAGTGTGGAGGACTATCATAAGAAGATGGAAATGGCCATGATCAGGGCTAATATTGAAAAGGTTAGGGAGGCCACCATGGCAAGGTTTCTTGCTGGTTTGACCAAAGATATAGCCAATGTGGTAGAGTTGCATCATTACGTGGAAATTGAGGAAATGGTTAGTATGGCCATGCAGAATGAAAGCCAATTGAAGAGTAAGGGCTCTAACAAGGCATACAATTCTGGTTCTTTAAGTTCATGGAGTTCCAAATGGCCTAAGAAGGAAGAGAAGTGAAAGGACAAGTCCAAATACTACAAGGACAAGTCCAAAGATAAGGGGACAGCCTCTAAAGATACCAATTCTGACTCTAATGCCATTAATACACCTTATAAGCGTAGAGATATCAAATGTTTCAAATGTTTGGGATCTGGTCATATAGCTTCTCAATGCCCAAAGAGAAAAATTATACTTTTGAGGGATGATGGGGAAATTGAATATCAAGGGAGTGATTTCCATTAGAGGATTATGGTGATGTGGAGGTGGAAAAACCCATCCAAGCCGAAGCCCTTATGGTTAGGTGTGCTCTTAATGTGCAATAGAAGATTAAGGTGGATAAGCAAAGAGAAAAACATCTTCCATACCTGTTGCTTGATAAATGGTAAGATGTGTAGTATGATTATAGATGGAGGAAGTTGCACCAATGTAGCTAGTACAATTTTAGTAGAGAAGTTAGGGCTGCCTATTATCAAACATCCTAGCCTATACAAGCTATAATGGCTCAATGAATGTAGGGAAGTGAAGGTGCAGAAGTAAGTTATGGTTGCATTCTCCATTGGTAGATATTCAGATGAGGTTTTGTTTTGTGTGATGTAGTACCAACGTAAGCGGGTCACATATTGTTGGGGAGGCCTTGGCAATATGATAGGCGTGTGATCCATGATGGCCATAAGAATAGGTACTTATTAAAAATGGGAGATTAGACCTATGATTTAGGTCCTCTATCACCAAAGGAGGTCCATGAGGATCAAATCAGGCTTGCAAAAGTCATGGAAGAACTAAAACAAAGGGAGGCCAAGAGTTTGAAAAGAAAAGAGGAAAAGAGGCCATGAAAGAAATTGATAATAAAGGCCCAATTGAGAGAAATTGCACTAGTTAGGAAAGAAAAGAGGGAAGTGCAATCAAAAAAGGAGAGTTGAGTGAAAAGAAGAGTGGAAGAAAAAAGAGTACTTTCTTTACAAAATCAAGACAGTTGAGATAAGTGTTGTACACACATAAGCCTTTTATTTTGCTTAACTATAGAGAAACTCTATATAATGAGGCTGACCTTGATTCTTCTGTGCCTAGAGTTATTAAATCTGTTTTACAGCAATACTCAGATGTATTTCCAGATGAGATGCCCAAGGGACTCCCACCTTTGAGGGGCATTGAACATCAAATTGATTTTGTGCCAGGAGCTCAAATTCCAAACCGCCCAGCTTATAGGAGTAATCTCAAAGAGACAAAGAAACTTCAGAAGCAAGTGGAGGAACTTTTAGAGAAGGGGCACGTAAGGTAAAGCTTAAGCCCATGTGCTATTTCTGTGTTGTTAGTGCCAAAAATAGATAGAACATGGCACATGTATGTAGTTTACAGGGTAGTAAATAAGATAACGGTAAAGTATCGCCACCCCATTTTTAGACTAGATACACTTGATGAGTTACATGGTGTACGTTTCTTCACAAAAATTAATCTCATGAGTGGATATCATCATATTCATGAAAGAAGAAGATGAATGGAAAACTACTTTTAAAACTAAATATGGTTTGTATGAATGGATGGTCATGCCATTTGGTTTGACAAACGCACCTAGTACTTTCATGAGATTGATAAACCATGTTTTGCATGAATTTATTCGCAAGTAGGTTGTATACTTTGATGATTTTCTGATTTATAGCAATATCCTAGATGAGCATGTTTTGCATCTTAAATCAGAACTTGAGGCACTTAGAAGTGAAAAGTTGTATGCTAAACTTAAAAAGTGTTCTTTTTGTATGGATAAAGTTGTGTTTCTTGGCTTTGTTTTTTTTCCCATGATGTTCATGTTGATGAGTAGAAGGTTAAGGCTATCAAAGATTGGCCTACTCCTAAGTCAGTTAGTGACATGCATAGCTTCCATGCGTAGCTTCCACATTTTGTTAAAGACTTTAGCACCATTACTGCACCATTGACTAAAAAAATTAAAAAGTATGTTGGTTTTAAGTGGAAAGAGGCACAAGAACTTGCATTTAATACTTTGAAAGATAAATTACTTTCTGCAACTATTCTAAGTTTGCCTAACTTCAATGAAGCTTTTGAAATTGAATGTGATGCTTCCAGGATAGGTATTGGTGCTGTTTTTGATGCAGGGTAGGCATCCTATTGCTTTCTTTAATGAAAAGCTTTATGGACCACAACTAAACTATTCCACTTATGACAAGGAGCTCTCTGCCTTGGTGAGAGCATTGGATACTTGGCAACACTACTTATGGACAAAGAAGTTTGTAGTGCATTCTGACGATGAATCACTTAAGCATTTGAAAGGCCAAGGTAAGCTAAACAAGAGATATGCAAGATGGCTAGAGTTCATTGAAATTTTTCCATATGTGAACAAGTACAAGCAAGGTAAGGAAGATATTATAGCTGATGCACTGTGAAGAAGGTAAACTCTAATCAATACTTTAAGTTCTAAAATGCTTAGATTTGAGTTTATTAGAGATTTGTATGCTTCGGATTCTGATTTTGGAAATGATTATAGTGCGTGTGAGTATGCTGCATTTCAAAAGTTTTATAGGCATGATGGGTACTTGTTTGAGGAGAATAAGCTTTGTGCTGGTGATACAACTCACCAAGGCAATGAAGACTTGAGGATGCCAATGGGTCCAATTACAAGGTCACGCTCCAATAAGCTTAAAGCACAAATTCAGATTTATGTACAAGCTTTTATTTCACAAGAACTTCAAGAAGTTTTGTTAATTAAACTTGGGGAAGAGCTTAGGAAGACGCCTAAGTATGTGTGCACATTGGAGGCATCAAACCAAGAGGGCTAACACTTAGCCAATTTTCATAAGCATAAGTCTAATCAATGGGCTTGGGCTTATTTTATCTTGTAAAGGGTGTGTGGACTTCTTTTAGGCTTTTTCAT
>JAOQML010000303.1:0-13020 GCA_027568935.1 Erythroxylum urbanii | reverse complement strand
AATCTAAGAAATAAACTCCTCCACCCATAGACATTCTAATTAAATCCTAACCAAAACAAATTAATCAAACTCAACCTAAAAAATAAACTGAACATATGCTTATTTAGTAAGAAAATGAATCGGGGCCCAACATGTAGTATCGTTGTCTATGCATCGATTGCTTAAATGTCGACTTCCAGAGTCAAGATGTGGCATATAATCACTTGTTAATCCGAGGCATAGAAAAATTCTATACTCCATGACTTTATCATGTTGAACGTAAGGAAACAAGTTATAGTAGAAGTGGCGGTACATGTTATGATGATAGTAATAATAATGATGTAGATGATTATGATGTGAATGATGATGGTGATGATGGGATTAACTAGATGTTAGACAATTGTCGGAATTATATGGAGACTATAAATGAAACAGGAATGCCTAATTTAATTGGTAGTATTACAAAAGATAATTTTGGGAAGTTATTGAAAGTTGCTCAAAAACAATTATATTCGAGGTGCTCAAATTTCTCACAACTATCATTTTTTGTGAAGTTGTTGCATTTGAAGGTTTATAATAAATGAAGCAACAAGTCTTTTGACATGTTAATTGACTTACTTAATGATGCATTACCTATTGGACACAAGTTGCCGAAATCTTACTATGATACAAAGAAACTGTTAAGGGACCTTGGATTGAGATATATTTCAATTCATGCTTGTAAGTATGACTGTGTTCTTTTTGGAAGGAAAGTAAAGATCTTCAGGAGTGTCTTATTTGTGGTACATCAAGGTGGCAAGTAGATGAAAGGAGAGGGAAAAAGATACCGAATAAAATCCTTCGATACTTCCCTATTAAACTACGATTTCAAAGACTTTTTATGTCAACAAAAACAACCATAGATATGAGGTGGCATAAAGAGAAACACATTGATGATAACATTATGCATCATCCAACAGACTCAATGACATAGAAAGAATTTGATAGAAAATTTCCATGGTTTGCACAAGATTGTCATAATGTTCAACTTGGATTAGCCTCAGATGGATTTAATCCTTTCGATAATATGAGTACTTCATATAGCATGTAGCCTGTGATTCTAGTCCTATACAATTTTCCTCTATAGAAGTATATGAAGGAGCCTTTTATGTTATTGTCTTTGCTTATTCCAGGACCTAGTGCTCCTGGTAAGGACATCGATATATACATGCAACCATTAATTGATGACTTAAACGATCTATGGGAATTTGGATTACAAACTTTTGATGTTGTTGAAGGTGAAACATTTATAATGCATGGTGCTATTTTATGGACTATAAATGATTTCCCAGCTTATGGGAATTTGTCTGGGTGGAACACTAACGGGTTTATGGCTTGTCCTGTGTGTAATCATCAAATATATTCAATGAGGATATAAAGTAAAATATATTATACGAGTCATCATTGTTATTTAGACACATGGGCATAGATGACAAAGAAGTAAATTGTTTAATGGTATAGTAGAATTGGGTGAAGCTCTGATGTAGTTGCCCGGTGATGATATTGTTTACCAGCTATCATATTTGGGTGACATTACACCTGACAAACACCCAAGTAATAGAAAGCGAAAGAGAAATGATGTCGAACTGAATGGGACAAAAAAAGAAAATTTTCAACTTGTCATATTAGAAGGAATTACTATTGAGGCATAATCTTAATGTCATGCATATTGAGAAAAACATTTGTGACTCCATTTTAGGGATTGTCATAGGAATTGATGGAAAATCTAAAGACACAATTAAGGCTAGACTTGACTTAGAAGACATGAATATTAGAAAGGACTTGCATTTAAAAAGAAGAGATGATGAGTCATACGTTATTCCCCCTGCTTGTTACAACATGTCAAAAAGTGAGAAATAAGCATTCTGTCAATTCCTCCAATCAGTCAAATTTTCTGATAGGTATGCATCAAATAAAGGTCGTTGTGTGAATGTTAAATAGGGAAAGGTGTCAGGGTTGAAAATTCATGATTGTCATGTACTTTTGCAATGATTACTTCCTGTTGGAATACATGGGTGTTTGCTGAAGGATGTGTTTGTTACTTTAGTTCAATTGGGAGAGTTTTCTAAGCAATTATGTTGCAAGACACTTAAAGTTGAAGAGCTTGATAAAATGAAAAAAGACATTGCATTTATTCTATGTAAGCTTGAACTATTATTCCCCCCATCGTTTTTTGATGTTATGGTTCATTTGGTAATTCACTTACCATATGAAGCAAAACTTTGTGGATCGGTTTAATTTTGATATATGTTTTCGATTGAGAGGTAATTCATATTAAATTTAACAAGTTTTTTTCCATGTTATTTGTTTGTAACAATTCCTAAGTTCATAATTGATTATGTTCAAGTTTTATCCTATCTTAAGCATTATGTATGTAACAGAGCTCGACTAGAAAAATAGATTTAATAGACCAGAACGTAACTTTGATTTTCATGACAACGGTAGGTTGTCTATTTTCTCCCAAAAAGTTAAGCCACTTGGTGTGGGTAAAAATGTGGAGTTAACTAAAGACGAATTTGAAATCGCCTATTGTTATATTTTGAACAATTGCAAGAAAGTTGACACATACATGGAGTACGTATATTCCTTTTCATTTAAACAATCATATTACAATTTTCTTCACTCACTTTGAGATCTTACTGTCATTATGTTTTTTAAATAGAGAGCACAAAGAGACAATTTATAGCAAAGGGATTATTAATCTTGAAGAAAGACATAGGCAGAAGTTTGTATCATGGTTTAGAAATTGAGTAAGTTTCATATTGATTACATATTATGAAAATATGAGAATATGTCTCATCCTCAAATTTGTCACAAAGAAGATACGGTTACATAACTGTAACGTGCAAGAAGTGACGATAGCATTATATAGTTTGGCATGTGTGCCTTATATTTATAGAAAGAAATACATAGGTTGCATTGTTAATAGGGTGAGATTTCACATACAAGATTGAGATAGTCGAGTAAGAAGTTAAAACTATGGGGTTGTCGTTGAAGGACGTCATGACGATGATTTCACTGACTTCTACGGTGTCATATGTGAAATAATAGAGTTGTACTACATCAAGGATAAGAAAGTTGTTCTACTTAAATGCAAATGGTTTGATTTAACTAACTTGAAAATGAACGGGCATATTATTAGCATAAATGTTAGTAAGACATGCTATGAAAATGATCCTTTTGTCCTTGAAAGTCATGTCAAACAAGTTTTCTCATCAACGATATTGTATTGGGTAGCAATTGGAAGGTTGTTCAAAAGTTTCAATAAAAGAATGTCTTTGATTTTTATGAAAGGGATATTGGTCAATTGGATGAGGATGTGGATGAAGTCTATCAAGAAATTAGAATGGAGTTCAATAATAAAGGCATTCCAGTATAAGATGCAGATATATCATCATTATATAGGATCGACCCTAACATTGTTCAAGTAGATGAAGTCCAAGCCCATCTTATCTTACAAACAGATGAAGACTATACTCAGGATGACTTAAATGACAATGACGATACTTAGCTTGAATATATTAGTGATGAAGAATCCAACGATAATGCACTTAATGATGATGATTTTCAAAATCTTGATCATGATGATTAAATGTAAATAAATTGTTTATATTGTTTGAAATGTTATGTTAATAATTGCCTTATGTTGTTGATATTTTACTTATGTTAATTTACGATGACTAGATGCATATTTTTAATATTTCACTTATGTTTATGGCCAATGTTATGCCGAATGTTTATTATTTGACTACTTATCTCCTTATATTTATGTGGAATATTAATGTTTGAGTTAAGATTATGTGTTATCTTCATATTTCGTTTTAGTTGTTCAATATAATGGCACTTGGTAGAAGCAAGGAAAAGAGGGTGGCAACGATTGAAGAACTTCCTCCCTCACAACAACCAACTTAATCTGACCTTATCGTTCAACAACCAACAATTGTTTTCTCGAATGAAGACAGTCACTAGCAACCTTTACCAACATCGTCTATTAGTGCTGAAGGATCTTCAGGTCTGTTATTGTTAACTAAACATATTTACATTAATGTTGAAATTACTTATTACATGTTTAGTGTGTTTTTCTTATTATAATTTTTTTGTTTTCAGGTTCCAATACTGGAATTAGAAAACAATGTAGACAAATCACAAAAGGAGCTGAGCTGCAACAGATGAATGTTGCAATGAACAACAAGTTGTTTGTGACCATTGACCCCACACAACGTCGCCCTCTGGATAAAATCCAATTTGCAAAATTGTCCAATGAGTTGGGCGTCGTTGTGAGGAATGAATTGCCTTGCCTTCAGCATGTCAGGCAGTTGAAGGAAGACAACTTGTTCCAAAATGCTTTGGACAAAGTTTCAGTAATATTTAAATTCATTTGATTATATGTATTACGATTTTACTTAACAAAAATAGTAAGTTAACTTATACATGTTCTTCACAGAAGAAGTTCAATATCGTTGATATCGACAAGCTTGAGGTTTTAAGTTGTGTTAGTTCACTGTTGAAAAAAAAGGGCGAAGGATCATCAATATAAACTTCATAAATATTATCATTCTTTCTCTTCTGATGAGGAGGCAAGGAGACATGTTTTGGAATGGGTGACTCTAGAAAATTGGAGTGTCATGTGTGATTATTAGGCCTCTGCGAAGGTTCAGGTTTGTTTTATTTCTCTTCATATTTCCTTCCATTAATTTTGTTTATACATTTCATGACTACTTCTCTTAATTTAGGAAAAGTGTGAGAAAGCCAAGGTGAACAGAGTAAAAATGAAAACTTCTCATAACACCAGCTTCACATTTGTTGTCGTCCGACAAGAATTTGTAAGTGTAACGTTTTCAACTTATTATTCTATTTCTTAATACGATAAATTCTATTATCTTCTAATTTTTTAAATTCATATAATAGAGCTAAACTCAACTCTAAGGGCAAAAGTGTGATAGGATCATACTGTACAAGCTATCACACTACAAAGAAGGTGAAGGCTGGACGTCTAAAGAGGCACAAAGTAATTATGTATGTACAAAATAATTAATATTACGGTTTTTTTATGTAATACTAAGTAATAATTTTTTAGTTAACTGGATTTTATACTTTAGATTGTAGGACAAGATGTAGGAATTGTTGCAAACATCATTGTCTCAGGACAATCAGCTCAATGTCGATGACATTTGCAACAATGTCCTTAGTACAAGATCGGAGGATATCAAAGGTCTTGGACATGACCCTAAGCCTGTTGGTGCATCTTCATCACGACCAGCATAAGTCACGACGCTTCAAGAAAAGAATCAGTCACTGAAGACTAAGTTACAATGTACAAAAGAGAAGTTAGATCGTAATGTAAAAGAAGTGAATAAGCTTAAAAAGATTATCAAACAATTACTTGGCTCAAACTATGTCAGTAGTAGTGATGATGTGGAGTCTTAGTTTGTTTATAAATTTTGTTCAAATTCTGTAATTAACTTGCAATTATTTTTTAATAAAATGCATTCCTTTTTTAATGTTTATTTTATTTCAATTTATTATTATTTAAATAAGATGTCACCAACATTAATTATAAAATGTAACTAATTTATATTTCAAACTGTCTGAAAAATTGTAATAAATTAAATTAATTTTTTAAACAATTATAGTAAAATTTAAATTTAAAATAAATGTTGTCACTAAAAAGTATTACCTACCAAAACAAAATTGTCACAAAATGTTATTACCTACGTTTACAAGAATGTATTTAAAAATATTTACTTACAACAAACAATTAGTAGCTAAAACTATTATGTTATAAAAACAAAATCGTTAGTAAAAATATTTACCTACGATTATGGTTTAGTAGGTAAAAACCTTTATCTACGAAACATATATGTCGCAAAATCTTATGTAGGACGTTTTTGGCTCTCGGTGGTTATACGTTTTACTGACGAATATATTGTGTATCCAAAACCTTTTTGTGACGATTTCAAAAAAACGTCCAGATATTATTTTGCTACCCGAATTTTGTGATCATTAAGGCGACAATTATTTTTTGTCGCAAATTATGATCTCACACGATTTTTTAATATTTAGCGACGTTTGAATTTGTCGCTAACAACCTTATTTGTTGTAGTGTACCAAATAAGAATGCCTTGTCGGCAAAGCATGATGAATCCAAGTATAAGATATTTACTAAACAACATTCCCTTGGTTATTCTCCTCCTCAGCATATAAAACCATGTGCTAACAAAAAATGAATAAAAATCGAACTTAACGCTAACTTCAAATTCGGATGATGCATTAGTCTTTATCAGTAGCTGGTCTAGACAACAACCAGAATCTATCCTGTCCAAAACTTGACTGATTCCATAACAATTAAAAAAGCACATTTGGAGGCCATAACAGCTGAAATCAAAATTGTTATTGACGAATATAGAGTACCAAGATAAGGAAATACAAGACTATGGCACCAAATTCTTTGTGCAAAAAATAATGTTCAAAAAATTATGTAGATCCCATTTAAATATATATATGAGATTTAACAGAACATAGTATGAACTGGTTAATTAAAACAAAGGATTTGTTCTTCAAGACTATGCTTTTGCTTCTAGATAACTAACTAAATATACAGTAAATAGCGCAAGACTTCTTCCTGAATCTCCGCTATTTGAATATGGAACATCAGTCTTAACACTGTTTATTACATAAGTCAGAAGTCCTGGGCCTCATAATCTAGTAGGTGGCTTAATTAGCATGATTCTTTCAGCTTGAACTTTGTACCTTAACGAGGTTCAGTTAAAAAATTGTTATATCTCATTATATTTACACGTAACGAACTACTTATCAGGCAATTTTCTTCTTTTTTCTTATTATTATTGTTTTTGTTATTGTTGTTACCTATTTACGTCTATATTTTTTTATATTTCTAAAATACTTAATCTTATAATAAGAAATATTTACCTGACTCCGTCACAAAATTCTACATGCACGAAACAATGTATGTAAGCATGTCTAGTTATAGAAGGATGTGATACATAATTAGTAAGTGACTTTGGTCGCAATATTGATTTTTTTTTACCATGTCTTAAACCTTCTGCTTACTACCTATTTAATATAATGAATCAAAGTCATGATGAGTTTCTTCTTTTTTCTTTCCATTTCCTTTTTTTCTTCCTAACTCTTCTTTTTTACCAACATGAGTTTCTTCTTTTTTCTCTCCATTTCCTTTTTTTCTTCCAACTCTTCTTCTTTTTTACCAACCCACTAATCCAATTTCCTTCCATCTCTTCTTCTTTTTTACCAACCCACTAACCCAATTTCCTTCCATCTATTCCTCAGTAATCTAATTTTTCAAATAATCTATTCCTTAAGGTGGAGTCGACTTGAAATGCAAATAAAATATACTTATCAGTTCAAGCCAAGTTCTGTTAAACAATCCTAATAAATTGACTAATTCGATCATGGTCTCTTTTTCCCTATCTCTATCAAAGGCAAATATATGATTTAGTATTTAAAAATTTTATCAAATTTTAATTTACATATTAATATTTAATAATGTTAAAAAAAGATTTTAATATTTATAAAACTGTATTATTTAACAAAAATTATTTTTTGAACTTCAAAATTTACGCTAAAATATAAATTAATCTTTAACGTTTGAAAATATTTATAAACAACTTCAATGTTTTATAAATCCCACACATTCAACTTTAAATTCCTTATTCCATTAAATTTTTGTCAATTTTTTTATTGATGTGAATACATTTTTATATTTGTGAGAGAACCCATATTCAAATCTCTCATTTGTTATCCTTAATTTTCTTTCATGTAACAAATCTTAATTATCACTTGGATTCTTGGTTTATGATATTTATTTATTTTTATTATCATTTTACTTAGTATTTTTCATTACTATTATTTATTTATTCTTTATTATCCTTAATTTTCTTTCATGTAACTAATCTTAATTTATTTATCTTAATTATCACTTGGATTCTTGGTTTCTGATATTTATTTATTTTTATTATCATTTTACTTAGTATTTTTCATTACTATTATTTATTTATTCTTTATTATATATTTATTTGGTTTTTTTTCCTTCCTTCATGCTTTATATGGGTCATTTGGAAACAATCTCTCTACTAATTAAAAGTAATGTTGCATATTACTAGACCTTTTCAAACTTTGCGCTTTAGTCAAATTTATACTGAGAGTAATTGTTGTTATTTATTCTTCACTTCTGAGTTATTATTGTTGTTTATTCTTCGCTTATGAGTTATTTAGATCATAACTCATCACATCAATTGTGCTATATGCTTAGAGCTATGAGCCAACTTCTCGGCATATTTATTTGGTCAACAGACGACTCCAAGAAGGCCAAGATTCAACATCGGCAGCATTCTCCTAGCCTTCTTAGCTAACATGAAGTTATGTATCTGCTATATCACATTCTTTTCTGCCGGGAGCTCTTTGTGTGATTAATGAAAATCACGATATATAAATTCTAATGTTAAATCAAACCTTTTAGACTATTAGTTCTCAACTGCAAATTTATAGTTCTTTTGTTAACGTAACCACATCTAAGGGCACGTTTTAGGAGGCAAAGATATATCCCAATTGCATGTTGTTGTAATCTGATGGTAAATGATAATAGCCTAACAATACCTAATCTTTCTTGACCACTAAACAGGTCTTTTGAACTCTGAAATTGACCGTTTTGCCAGATGCATGGATACTGAAATAGAGAGTGTAGATAAATTTAAATATAATTCCTTAAGTAGTTTGACTTTGGCATTAGTTATTGGAAATTTATGAATGGACTAATCACACTTTGTAAAGAGATATAAGGATGAAGTGAGTTATATACAAAGATAGGATTTATAATCTATTATCTTAAAGTTTTTAATTAAGATATGATGTCTTGTTGTATATAAGTTCACTTAGATCTGGTCCAATTTTTAATTTTATAACTTGATTAAAAATATGTGATTATTATTGGTTATAATTTTGAAATTGAATAGTAAAAAGTTTGCATCATAAATCTGAAAAAGTTTCAGATTAATACCATATAAACCCTAAAGTACCAAATTAGAAATCTAAATTAAGAATTATACAAATTGCAATAAGTCGTGAAACTCTTAGAACCTGAAACACTAGCCATTGCCAACCCTCAAAACTCAACTTTTGTCTTCTCTATTACTCTAACCTCAAGTTTCATTAGTAATGGCTATTGACCTCCGCAATAGAGGTTCATTGTTGCATTCCTCTCAGTTTCTCTCTTAATAGAACTAACCTGTTAAATAAAACCAATTTTCTTGCTATTGTTCCATTAATCAAGCATCTTCAATAAGTTTACCAGTTGATTCTAAACTGGTATTTACTGATTCTTCGTAATAAGTGACCAAGATAGTGATTACATTGCTAAGCTGGCTTGCCATAAGAAAAGAATGGGTGTTTTCCAGCGGTGGTGAGGCAGCCGACAGCACGAGCTGTGATGGTGAAGTTGTTGGCGGTTACTTGGAGGAGTTGTCACTAGTAACTAGATGCATTGGACTCCGGTGACTGGTCCTCAGTGACACGAAGGAATGCAGCCACGTCGGGGGCTGGCGGCTGTCATTGGAGGAGCTATTAATTGTGAGCTGCGTGAGAGACAACAACATGGACATGCAACGAAAATTAGTGGTGAGCTAGTTGGCGGCAGCTGGTCTTCGACAAGGCAAAGTACTAGGCCTCGAGATGGCAGTAGTAGATGAATAATGGCGGCTAGGATTTGTGAGTTTATGAGATTAGGGTTTCTTAACTAGAAGATGGAGGTGTTTGGAAACAAGTTTAGGAATGGATTTGTTTGGTTACAAGGATAGAGTTATTTCAAAGTTAAAATAAGCAATATTTGGTAGCGAGGATAAAGCTGTAAAACCTCGAACTTTTCCTTTTATTTGAATATAATTTTGTATTTTTTAGTGAATAACATTTTTGGATGAATAGTGAATTCAGGTGAATAATATTTTCATTTAAATAGTGATTTTTGGGGATCCAATCCAAAAAATGAAAATATCCGGAATAGGTATTAGAATCTAAAGATACTGGAATGAATTGAAAAAAAATCTGATCTGATAGATTTCAGGAGTTTTGAAAGTTTAGGATTAAAATGTCATTTTTGGAAAATAATGGGTATTGATGATTTTAAACCCATTCGATTTTTTTTCTAAAAGAATCTCAAGTATTGACCTTGATTAGAGTAATTTATGGTCAATTTGATGAGACGAAGGTTATGGAATATTTTTGAAATTTAATTTAGTTAGTTGGTAAATTAAATTCATTAAAGGACAATTTGGTCTTTTTATATAAAATGGTGTTAGTGGATTAATGAATCACAGTTAAGGACCAATTAGAGGGTTTCTTAAGGGTTAAGAATCATTAATTACATGGTGATGAGTTACTAGGGATGACTAATGAGAAAATGACATATGTAATGCACTAAATGAGATAATATTTTTTTATTAGAGTTAAGGGGTCATGGCATAATTATGGAAAGTTTAGGGCATTAGTGGATAGTATAAAAAGTAAAATTTAGTCATGAATTGCTTTATTTGGTGTGTTACCCTTAATAGTGAATAAGAAAAGGAAAAGAAGCGAAACTAAGGTGGAATTTGGCCATGAAGAAGAGGAAGGAGAGGGCAGCTAGTTTTGATAGATTTTAAGTGTGATTTGGAGAAATTTTGATCAAGTCTAAGTGCGTGTCAATTACCCTAGAGATTGAAAGAAAAAATGGTAACTTTTTATAGCTTAAGCTACTAGTTTTGTGCATTTTTGAGTGGGATGGATTTGCTTATAATCAATGGTAGTTTTTGACTTACCATGGCGTAGATAATAAACTTGGAAGCATTTAAGGGTTGAAAGCAAGAAAGTAAACCAAGAGATCAAGCTTGAAAGAAATGGTCAAGGTTAGGGTTTTGTAACTAAAATTTGGTTTGGTTTCATTTTATGTATTTGGACTTCAGTTCATATATGTAGGAAACTAATTAGTATGTTGAAAATAAAAACAAAATTGATTGGTGGCTTAGATGATGAATACTAGGTGAAGTTTATGTAAGTTTGAGGATTTTGTGGATAAATGGCTAGGGATGATATTATGTGAGTTGAATAATATTATAGGTTTAGGAACATGTATTTGTGATATGATATGTTAAGAAAATGGAAGGATAATTGATGTGTATCAATTTGGCCAAGGTAGAAAATTGATAGAGAAATATTGTAATTTTTAGTTTGAAGTATTTGGATGATGCTTGACATAGATCTTAAGTGAATTGTGTTGAAAGATTGAAAAGAAAATGAAATGGTAATATGTGTGTGTGTGTGTGTGGTGAGTGCAATTCGGCCTTAAGAGGAAATGTAGTTGTTGGTGGGAGTTGAAGTTTGCTTATGGTTATGGTGTAAATAAGCTGAAATTTTAAGGTTGTTATTGTGAAAAATCAAATGAAAAAGTTAGCATTAATAGCATTACATATTCAGCTATATGGTGAATTAATTAGGTAAGATAGTGTTTTGAAGAAATTAGTAAGTCAAAATGGGTAAAAAAATGGTATTTAAGTAATTTTTGAAGTTAGATTTTGAGATGGAGAACAATAGATTTGCTTACGGAAGTTAAAGCCGAAATATGATTAGCGTACATGTTACGTGATTAAACACTAATATTAAATTCGGTTAAACCAAAAATATAATTTTAATGCCTTATTTATGAATTTGGAAATAAATGCCTAAGCAAAATGTGATTTATGTAGGTAAATGAGAGACACAGAACACGTGAGTGTGCTTGACGACAAATTTGCAAAACTGCAAGTGTATTTTAAATGCTTTATATGAATAAATTCTTTGCAAAAGATTTAATGACATGTGATTTTAAATTATGCATAAAATTGTATGATTATGAATTTTATTAGTATTTTTATTAATATAAAATCCTCTCATAATTGATTTCGAAAATAATATAAGTTGTAAAGGTATGAGTTGCTTTTTATTAACTAAGTGGTTTAAATTCTATGCCAAAAAAGTAAGGTATTAAGAAAAAATGATTTTTAGCCTATGGTACACTATTAGGTTTAATTGTAATAACCCGTTACCCGTTCCTACAGTTAAGAAATAACTGTTATATTGAGCCATATCATATGAGAATATATGAAGAGCATTCTATTGGCATGCATTATATTTGCATACACACATGAATCGTGACTTAGAAACATTGTAAAGATAGTATATGCACTCAATTGACATATCTCGGGGTATGAAAGATTTTAAATAATTATGATGTGATTGTGTGTTGGTTATATCTTTAATCTTGTTTGAAGGATTATAATTAGTGAATTGGGAATTTATTGATATAATTGAGTGATTGATAAAGTGGTGTGTCCACCTAAATTTAGGAAAAATATTAAAGAGCAAGACAAAAATGATACATGGACATTTGGGTAGGCCTATGAAATGGTGACATGTGGCATTGGGAATGAGTGACACGTGACTTAGCTAATTGGATGACAAATGGCATGATTACATGAGTGACAAGTGACTCTTTAAATTTGTGACAAATGGCACCTTAGACTTATGACATTTGGAGTAATAAAATGGTAAAATGTGTAGGTTTACAATTGGTGACATGTGTAGCCTTACAATTGTTGACATGTATAGCCTTAGAGGTAGTGACATATGGAGGTTTAAATGAGTTACATGTGGAACCTAAAGTAAGTGACACATGGACTAATAGAATAGTAATATATGGACCAATAGAAGGATAACATATGTACTAATAGAATGGTGACATATAGACTAATGGAATGGTGACACATGAATTAGTTTGACTTTCTTTGAATTTTCTAGAGAAAATGAATAAAAAAGGCAATAGAAGTGAGAGTGAAGGTCGGCCATAAGGTTAGAAGAGGGAGGAAAACAAAAATAAGAATAGAAGGAGAGAAAAAGGGGGAGAGAAGAGGAGAAGGAAAGAGGTTATCAAGGTAAGTTGAAATTCTAGTTTCAATTTCA
>JAOQML010000240.1:0-13029 GCA_027568935.1 Erythroxylum urbanii | reverse complement strand
TGATGTGAGAACCAAAAGTAGATCTTTCGGTGATGAACAAAGAACAAGGAAAGAAAAGTTTAGTGTTGCATGCTTTCAGTGAAGAACAACTGAAAATTTCCTTTTCTTGTCCAAGAAAATACATGTATCCCTTACATGTGGGCCATGTGTCAACATGCAAGGCTGCCAAATGTCACAATTTCATTGGTCTATTTATCTCTTATTTTTCCTAGTCAAAAAAATCCTAAATTTTTAGAAATTTCCTAAAATTCACCAAAAATTCTGAAATAATACTAATAGTCTCCAAATAAAATTTTAACGCAAATAATCCACAATTCACATTTTAATCGCATTTAGAAACCAATTATACCTAGAAAATGTCATGAATGCATGTACAATTATTTGTATATTTAAAAATTCGTGTGCACATATCAGCGAATACTCAATTATGCAAAGCATGTGATGTACTGAAAATTCCTAAATTTTCTAACCTCTAACATGGGGTATTACACGGGCTGCTCTTGGCTCAGCCTGACTTGACCCTGGGTTACGATCAGCCTGTGGCTAGATAGGTCACGCGCAGGCTGGGTTAACGCGACCCACTATATTTTAAAAGAAATGTTAAAACTGACGTCATTTTTGATAAAATGAGTTCGATTTTGAAGTAATGGTCGGACCCTAGGTCTGGCCAACATGACCCATCATATTTTTTAAAAAGAAAAATGTTAAAAGCGATGTTATTTTTAAAAATAAACCCGTGATCTCGTCAATCCAAACTAAAATTGGGCTGAGCCGAATGGGTCGGGTTGTTTTGACATCCCTAAAGTCAGGCAGATAGGATTATGAGAATACTGAGCAAGCACTGCCTCTCAAGTCACACCTAACCCCCATCGGCTGAACTGAAGAACCAAAAACAGTAAAATGAAAAGTCGCAGTAAAAATTTCTTATTAACCTCCTAAGAGACGTTATCTATATAAACAAGCAAATGGTATCTCTCTGGCCTTCTAAATTAAGTCTTCCAGAGAGTAAATGAAACCGCCACTCGACGGAGGAGCGATTAGGAGGAAGAAGACGACGGCGCCTACCGAATTCACTTCTCTGATTGAACAGAGTTTGTGAGTTAAGAGAATAAAGAAAGCTGGGGAGCGAAAGTTCCAGAATCAGGCGGTGTTTGGGTCTGTGTTGCGCCGATTGGGTGTTGCGACTTTGGCGTTGTTCAATGGACAACAACAACACCATTAGTGCTAATCTCATGGACATCGATTCGCCACCGTACCCTAGCTCTCCAGAGCCTCGTGATCGCGTCATTCGGGTAAAGATTTTTCAATTTCTATTTTGTGTGTGTTTGTTTGGGTGATTGTTGCTTGTTTAATTGGTTAGCTGTTTGGTTTTTTATTTTTGTGTTATGTGCAGAGACTTGGTGAGTTGGGAGTTTCTGAGGAATATCTTGAGGTGCCTTATGAGGGATTGGTGGCTTTTGTTAAGGAGAATAGGTCTTGGATACCTGAATTGGTGTCTGCTATATTGCCTAGTGAGGAGGAAGTTGCAGAGGTGGTTTTAGAATCAAAGTCGGAGTTGAGAGCGTATATGGAGCCGACTGTAAGGAGTTGGGTTGAGGAATCGGTGTTATGGTTGCAGTGGTTGATGTTTTTGGGTGAGCCAGTTGGTGCTAGGGATCATCTGTCGAACATGAGTTCTAGACGTGGCGTTTGTGGTGCTGTTTGGGGCCATAATGATATTGCATATCGGTGCAGGACTTGCGAGCATGATCCAACCTGTGCTATTTGCGTTCCGTGTTTCCAGAATGGGAACCATAAGGATCATGACTATTCAATCATTTACACCGGTGGGGGTTGCTGTGATTGTGGGGATGTGACTGCATGGAAACGGGAGGGGTTTTGTTCAAAGCATCAAGGTGCTGAACAAATACAGCCCCTTCCAGAAGAGTATGTGAAGTCTGTGGGTCCTGTTCTTGATGCCATTTTACATTGTTGGAAAAGTAAACTGGTGCTGGCAGAGACTACCTGTCAGGAAAATTTGAGGCCAACGGCATCAGTGCAGAAGAAGGTCGCAAATGAGCTTTCTTTTGTGGTTATTGAAATGCTTTTAGAGTTTTGCAAGGATAGTGAAAGTTTGCTTAGTTTTGTTTCTAGGAGTGTGATTTCTTTAGTTGGTTTGTTGGAAATTCTGGTTAAAGCTGAGGGGTTCTTGAGTGGGGATGTTACAAAGAAGCTACATGAGTTGCTCCTCAAATTGCTTGGAGAACCTACGTTCAAGTATGAATTTGCTAAAGTGTTTTTAAGTTACTATCCGTTGGTTGTACGTGATATCTTAAAAGACGGGACTGAAGACGCTCTCAAGAAGCACCCGTTACTATCTACATTCTCTGTGCAGATCTTCACAGTGCCCACTTTGACCCCTCGACTTGTGAAGGAGATGAATCTTTTGGCTGTTCTATTGGGGTGCTTGGAAGATATATTTGCTTTTTGGGCTGGAGATGATGGTCGTTTGCAGGTAACATTTTTTGACTTCTATTGATTTTACAATGTAGTTTATTAGTTACTCTTTCATGATGGTATCTCCTGGTTACAGGATTTTGCATTCATGTCTACTCTATAATCTTGATACATTTCTTCAATGCCCCATGCCTTCTCCAACTTATATAGTTCAATACATTAATTTCACTGTTTCATTAACCTGATAAATATCTGCATCATGTTGTTGAAAAGAGTGGAAAAATATTCTTTTGCTCTGTACTCAGAAAACACTTGTCTCATAATATTCCTGAGCTTACAAAGATCACAAGATTGCCTGCATAGGTTTTGCCTAGTTCCCATAGCATGTCAAAGTAGTTTTTAATGTCCTAGTTAAACCTGCGCGCTATATAAGAGATGATGTGTGATGATTTTGTTCTCATTGTTGTTAACTTATTTCAATCACCCATTGATTACATTCTGAAGGCTTGGGCAATATCTGAGATGAACTTTCTGTTGATTAATCTACTTTTTACTACTTGATGGATCTCAGTGTTTGCTTTTTTCCTGACTAGAAGGAAATATGAGATCTCTAGCAAAGATTTATACATGTAAGCTCTTTTGGATCATAATTGAAAAGGAATTCAAAGATAATTTTACCAACTTCACCTTAAAAGACGTTCCATCAAGTTAAAATCCAGCAATCTTATGTAACCTTGTTTCCTTTGTGTGTTGTCCCATGCCCTTTTGGTCTTTGACCATTGGCTTGTTTATTCCTAAATTCTGGTTTTACGAAGCTCAGCCTTAAAGTTCTTTCACACAAAGTATGGCTCCTAATTCTGTGCATTTAGGGTTGCCCATCAATTTGAATTGGATACGAACATAAGGATTGTAGATGAATTACTTTTATTCCAGTACTTCCTTCTTTGTTTTGTTCTGTTTGGATTGGAAATTCAATACTAGATTCACCTGATATCAAAGTTGTTGGGAGATTTACCTTTGTCCTCTCAACCAGACAAATACTTCCTAATAACCAAATAATTTTTGTTCTCTTCCCTTCTAAATAATATTCAATATCAAAGTTACTCTTTAAAGTTTCACAATTTTTATGATCAGTATAGCTGATGATTTTGAATCGACCTGCAATCACAGTTGTTGGCATCTGACTTTGTTCAAATTGCCTCTCTTCTTTTTAAGTGTATAATAATTTTTTAGGTAAGGAGATGGTGACTGGGGTCCTAATTTTAGTAGTATCTTTACATGGTTGAGGCTTATGACTGTTTAATCTCTATAATATATGGTAATTCTGGTTATTGTCTTTACAGGTTAACAAGTGGGGAAATATTAATGAGACAACTCATCGTGTTGTTGAAGATATCAGGTTTGCTATGAGCCACGCTGTGGTGCCAAAATATATAATCAATGAGCGGAGAGATATTTTGAGAACTTGGATGAAGCTTTTGTCTTTTCTGCAGGGGATGAGTCCCCTTAAAAGAGAAACTGGCCTCCACATTGAAGAAGAAAATGAAAACACCAATTACCCTTTTGTTTTAAGTCACTCTGTGGCAAATATTCATTCCCTTTTGGTAGATGGAGCATTTTCTGCAAGTGCAGAAATAGGCAGTGATGTTTTCCTTAACAATCATGAGCAAGATGTCGACGAAGGAGATAATGCAAGACATGCAAAAGTAGGACGGCTTACACAGGAAAGCTCTGTAGGTAGTGCGGTAGCAAGGAGTACTGGATCTATTTCTGCTTCTGGTGTTGAAGTTAAGTCAGATATGATTCCTTCATCAGTTAAATGGTTGACATATGAGTGCTTGAGGGCCATTGAAAATTCCCTTGAAGTTGATAATGCATCTAGAGTTCTATCATCTTCAAGTACTAGTGGCAGTGCTGTTAGCAACTTTTTAGATTTAAAGAAAACATATGCCCTGATTAGGAAAGGTTTTTGTGGACTCACTAGCACAAGTGAAGATCAGAAAAAAGAGCGTTCTTCGTTTCCACATGGTGGACCTCATATGGATTTTGAAACTCAGAATTCAAAGGGTATAGGGCAGGATCATATAACAATGGTCCCTAGTGAGACTAATTCTGCAAGTTCTGATGACAATTTGATGGAAGTAGTAGGTTCTGCTGAAGTAGATACTTTAAGATTGTTAAGTTGGTCTGAGTGGCCAAATATAATTTACGATGTTAGTTCGCAGGATGTATCTGTACATATTACCTTGCATCGATTACTTTCGTTGCTTATTCAAAGAGCAATGAAAAGGTGTTACAGTGAGTTGCCCAATGTGAATACTGTTGGCAATCCAATTCCATCTTCAACAAATTATGATTTCTTTGCACATATCCTTGGGAGCTTCCATCCTCGTGGGTTTTCTGGTTTTGTTATGGAGCATCCTTTGCGTAACCGGGTATTCTGTGCCCAAGTGCATGCTGGCATGTGGAAGAAGAATGGTGATGCTGCAATTTTGTCATCTGAGTGGTACCGTACTGTACGATGGTTAGTATTCATGCTTTGTATTTGGTTTGTCCTTTAGGGTTGGGGGACTAAGGGTCCATACTTGCTGGTTCTCAATGTTTTCCTATTTTGCGCTTTTGCAGGTCTGAACAGGGTTTAGAACTGGATCTTTTTCTTTTGCAATGTTGTGCTGCATTGGCTCCAGCAGACTTCTATGTTAATAGAATCATAGAACGCTTTGCCCTAACTGACTATATGTCTCTGAAGCCTGAAAGATCCAATGAGTAAATGAACATACACTTGATATTGCTTTTTTTCCCCCCCTGCGTTAGGTTGTTGATATTGCATTCCAGAAAACTACTACTTCTGCTTAGTTGCATTCATATCTGTCACACGTGTGCATTTTATTATGAGTTTCTGGTACTGCTTTTTTGTTGAGGGTGACAGTTTCTGGTTAGATGCCTGAAAGAAGGTGATGTTTTTCAAGTCTTGATTCATAAATTCAATGGTGACTTGAGATCTTACTTCTACTAGTTAGTTGTGGCGTTTTTTAATTTTAAGATATGCACATAGGAATCATGCTTCATCCTTCATCTTTGAAAATTACTTGCTTCACCGTCTAATTTCTGGGAAAACTCTGGAGTACACTAAGCTTCCTGGTATACATGTGTCAGGTTGTGACTATTTGCAGATGCTACTTCTGCATCAATCTCTAAATGCACTAATTACTCTTATTTTACTTGATTGAATTAATTTCATGGTTCAAAGTTTCTAGATTCTCGCAATCCGCTTTGTAATTGTAGGCTTTTTAAAGTTGCTGGGTATCAGTATGATTGTGTTCTACTGAAGACATAGCATACAATCTGTTTTTTCAGGTATGAGCCAATTTTGGTGCAGGAAATGCTGACTCTCATCATACAAATTGTCCAAGAAAGGCGATTTTCTGGCCTAACAGCTGCAGAAAATTTGAGAAGAGAGTTGATTCATAAGCTGTCTATTGGAGATGCCACTCGCAGTCAGCTGGTGAAATCTATACCTCGTGACCTGGCAAAGCTTGATAAGCTTCAGGAAATTTTGGATGCTGTTGCCATATACTCTAATCCATCTGGCTTCACACAGGTTTGTTTTATGGCTTGCATTTTTGTTCCCTTATTGTTTTTTCTTAAGTTGACCTTATGTGCTCCCTGCAGGGCATGTACTCCCTACGTTGGATATGCTGGAAAGAGTTGGACCTTTATCATCCTCGTTGGCACTCAAGGGACTTGCAAGTTGCAGAAGAAAGATATACAAGGTACTGTGGTGTCTCAGCATTGACCACTCAGGTGCCCAGGTGGACAGAGATCTATTCTCCTCTCAAGGCCCTAGCTGGACTAGCAACTTGTAAAACGGTCCTTAAATTTATACGATCTGTGTTATTCTATGCGATTTTCTCTGATAAGTTGACTGAGGCACGGGTTCCTGATGTTGTTCTTCTAACTTCATTGCACTTGCTCTCGTTGGCATTAGACATATGTTTTCAGCACAGGGAATCTGGTGATTTTGCATTTTATAATGGAGGTTGTTCTACCATGCTTGCTTTTGCTGTTGAAGAAATTCATGAGGGGTTAAGTTATGGGGCTGGTGAGCAGAGTTTGCTTTCACTCCTGGTCTCTCTAATGAGAATACACAGGAAGGAAAGTCTAGAAAACTTTGTGGAAGCTGGAAATTGTGACCCTTCTTCTTTAATTGAAAGTTTATTGAAGAAGTTTGGGGAGCTAGATTCTCAATGCATGATGAAACTGCAGGAACTTGCTCCTGAAGTAGTTATTCATATATCACAATCCAATCATACTGGTGAAAAAAATGCATCAGGTTCAGCATCTGATGTTGAGATACGCAAGGCCAAGGCTCGTGAGAGACAAGCTGCTATTTTGGTGAGATTTTACTGCATATAGGATTTGATTTTTTTGGACAATGAAAGTAATGTATGCTTGCTTCCTGCTGAAGGATAATTGTTGGTTGACATTTATGTTCTCCCACAATTAGCTACATGTAATTTCACATTAGATTCCTGTTGGTCCTATTTTACCGCAATTTATTGCCTAACTGAAAACAAGGTGAATGGAACGTTCGCAGTAATGAATTTGCATGTGATTGGGTTTACTTGTTCGCAAATGCAGGCTAAAATGAAAGCTGAACAGTCCAAATTTTTGTCAAGCATCAACTCCGTTTCAGAAGTTGATTCAAAAAATGAATTGGAGGAAAGTAATTCTGATGATGAGCAGGATTTGGAAGAGACTGTGCAAGATGTTTGTTCTCTCTGCCATAATCCAAATTCCAAAAATCCCGTGTCTTTCTTAATTCTTCTACAGGTACAAGTGCTTTTTGTGTCTGCTTTTGTTTGAGGTAATTGGTAGGTTCTATTGTTGGATTATAACAGCTTATATACTGAATTCGATAAATATGTTTTTGCTGCTCTTCAAGAAATCAAGGATTTTGAGGTTCATTGACAGCAGTCCTCCATCTTGGGATAAATCTCAACAGTTTAGTGAGGATCATATTTCTGTACCAAAAAACAAGGCAGTTGGAATGATCCCTACTCGAGCTGGTTTGGGGGGGATATCTCCTACTCAATTGGCATTGTTGGCACAAAATGCCGTTGATGAGTTTTCTAATTATGCTCAAGCAGGAGAAGTAAATGCTGTTATTGAATTTCTTCGGGCTCGATTTCCTTCATTAAAGAATACACAATTTTGTGCACATAAGGATGACAATTTGACAACTGTACATTCTTTTGATACTTTGGAAGAAGATATGTACTTTACTATTCGGAAGGAGATGCAAAAGAATTTGCTAATTAGTGATTGCAAAGAGCAGAATAAGAAATGTAAAGCTGTAGTAGGTGTCCCAGAGAATGGGGCTCTGGAATCTGTATTGATTGGAAAATATATAGCAACCCTTTCTAGAGTGTCAGCAGAACTCACTTCAGCTTCTGGCAGTGCTTCTGTCGACAACGTATCAACAGAATCAACCTCACAGCTCCCATACGATGGATTTGGTCCTATGAATTGTGATGGCATCCATCTATCATCCTGTGGTCATGCTGTGCATCAGAGATGTCTAGATCGCTATTTGTCATCATTGAGAGAAAGGTAATGGGCCGACATAAATCCTGAAGCTTGTCTCGAATAAACTTTGGGTATCTTTTGCAGCAAATTTTCTTGTCTGAATGCATAATCATTAGTTTCTTTTGCTATACTTGGATCTACATGCTGTGTTGACAACCATTTTTGTAAAAGTTCCATGACATTACTTGAACGTTTTTATAACCATTCAAACATTCTTGTGGGACGTACTACTGAGCCGTTAACAATTTGTCTCACTATGTTCTATGCTGCTGATAGTTGTTGAGTGAAATAAATATCGGCGAGATTGAGCTGGATCAGACATTCAGCATATCCTGAACATTCCTTTACTACGTTGTTGCTGTACCTGTTATCTATATGAATATTTGACTTAACATGATCCAATGCTTTGATGTTTGTTGGTACTTTTATTTATAAAGTGGCTTTTCAACAATGTACTGATGCAGACATGTGAGAAGAATTGTTTTCGAAGGTGGGCATATCGTTGACCCAGATCAGGTGCCTTTTGTTTGGTTATTTCATGCTGTTCAGATTTTCTTTTTCAATCTTGAAGAATATTTTTGTTCTTAATTCTCTTTCTTGCTCCTTTTTTCTGTGTTTTTACTAGGGAGAATTTCTCTGTCCTGTATGTCGCCGGCTGGCAAATTCTACCTTGCCTTCTTTGTCTGGGGATTTCCGGAAGGTTCCCAAACAACCCATGATGTCAGTTGTTTCTTCAGCTCATCTTGCTGGAGCTTCAAGTGTACCAGGTGAAGAATATAATTCTGTCTGGGTTCAACAAGGACTAGCTATCTTGGAATCTGCAGCAAGAATGATTAAAAAAAGTGACGTCTTGAAAAGACTTTCCCAGCATACTAATGGAAAGACAGAGCGAAATCTTGAGTCAGTTTGTCGCGTGCTCCTTAAAATGTATTTTCCAAATACGTGGGATAAGTTCTCGGGATCTTCACGGGTTAATCTTGCCATGATTATGTGGGATACATTTAAGTACTCCCTTGTATCAATGGAGATTGCTGCAAGGTGTGGACGCTGTCAGATGACCCCAAACTATAGCCTTAGTGCTCTGTATGAGGAACTCAAATCATCTAGTGGATTTATTTTATCCTTATTGCTAAAAACAGTACGAAGTGTGAGGGGTAAAAATTTTCTTCATCTGCTTCAGAGATTTAGAGGGATTCAGCTCTTTGCTGGCTCTCTTTGCACAGGATATTCTATGAATTATAGTGGCAGCATAGATGGACATGGAGGTGAGTTGACTCTCACAATGGTTTCATCTTGTGATCTTTGCTGTTTTCTGAGGGTTTTAGCTTTTAGATACCATTCCATTCACAAACAACTTGTGCATTAAACATGTTGACATTCCGAATCTCGGAGACTTCAACTGCTAATTTGTTTCCTATAACTGCTATTGGTCTAACATTCATGAGGAGAATACTTCTGAAATAAGTGTTTGTAATTGTGGAAGAAAATTATAGGATTATAAGGAGGTTGTCTTGAATTTTAATAGTTTTCCTCAGATTCTGACATTCTCTGTGTATATGCTTACTAGGTAACATGTCATCTATTTGGAAACATGCTGAGGACCCATCGTATCCTGACACTCAATTTTGGAATCGAGCAGCTGATCCCATCCTAGCTCATGATGCCTTTTCATCATTGATGTGGATTCTCTTTTGTCTTCCAGAACTCTTTTTATCATGCCAGGAATCATTATTGTCCCTGATTCATTTGTTCTATGCTATTTCCATAATTCAGGTGTGATATGGGTTACTTTCTCTGCTTTATTCTGTTCTTTCTTTACTTTTAACTTAATAACCTACATCGCCTGGTTCCTAACCCTTTATGTTGGATGCAGGCTACTATCACCACTCTTGCAAAACAGCAGCATGAAATTAAAGAACTAGGTTTTCATGATTCCCTAGTTGCTGACATCTCCAAAATTTTGGGTGAATCTGAGTGGATCAAACAATATTTTGTTTCAAACTATGTTGATCCCTCTTCTAATATGAAGGATATGATTCGTAGACTGAGTTTCCCTTATTTGAGGAGGTGTGCATTACTTTGGAAGTTACTGAGCAGTTCAGTCGCCGCACCATTTTGTGATCCGGATTATATTTCCAGTGCCTTCAATGACAAAGTATATAATGCCTGTGATCTAATCGAGCTGAATGAAATTCAAGAGCTTGAAAAGATGTTCAAGATTCCTCCATTAGATTTCATTCTAAAGGATCAAGTGCTTCGATCTGTAGCGAATGGCTGGTTCAAACATTTCTGCAAAGAGTATGAAATGTATAGTTTTCCTGGTGCTTTGCATTCCACGCCTGCAGTCCCATTCATGTTAATGCGGCTACCTCACCTTTACCAGGATCTACTGCAGAGGTTTGTCATGGAGGCTGTTCTTCATTTACGTTACAAATATTTCTACTTGACATTGGATACGACAGTTATGGAGACTTACTTTTTTCAGGTACATAAAACAGCATTGTGTTGACTGTGATACAGTTCTTGATGACCCTGCTCTGTGCCTTCTCTGTGGTAGATTGTGTTCTCCTGGCTGGAAGTTATGCTGCAGGTTCATATCTGCCATTTTCATTCCTATTACAAGCAATCATCAAGATATGCACATCTGTTCTAGGTGTACTACATTTCTTTTAACAAAATCTTTTATGTGTAGTTTGACATCCTCTCATTTGCTTTTGTTCAAAGGGATAATGGGTGCCAAAGTCATGCAATGGTCTGTGGTGCTGGAACTGGTGTATTTCTGTTGATCAAGGTATAATCCATTGTGTTTCTAGCTATCATTTTCTTGCTGCCTGGTAGACTATACATTTTATTTGTGCCTCTTGCAGAGAACTACAATTCTGTTACAAAGATGTGCACGCCAAGCTCCTTGGCCATCGCTATACCTGGATGCATTTGGTGAAGAGGTAAATTGCTTTCTGATCCTCCAAGAGGAGTAGAGGAGTATAGTAAGACTTTTCTATTTAATCTGTCCTGGTAATTTGGGCTTCCTAAAGAAATGATACTTCTGATGCAATATGGCGTGCATCCACGTTATCACTTTTGCTTTTGGTGCTCTTATACTGAGGTTAAGAATTTCAAGGATTGTCATTTTATGAACTCAGCCAACTGAGAATAGAGATATTTCCTTTTATAAGGCCATTGCTTTAGCTACTGTCCTTTTGTGTTTGTCTCAATTATTGCTCAAACTCTCACTACAGACATGCACTGATTGATTTTTTTGTTCTTGCTGCCGATATTGCAAGATGGATTGTTTCCTATCGTGACTGCATGGATATAAATGTATATATATATAATGTGTTATTTTTCACAGGATCATGAAATGCTTAGAGGAAAACCACTGTACCTCAATGAGGAGCGCTATGCTGCACTAACTTACATGGTGAGAGATAATGCTTCACAGCCTTGCTTTCTGTATGTTGTACAAGTATCACATCTTTAGTGTCACGGCAATCAGAAAATATTTCCCTAAAAAGAACTACAAGGAAGATAAAGATCCATGGTTCTGGTTTCTTTAGACTGAACTTTGTTTTCTCTTTCTTGTAACCATTTTTTTTCCCTGAACAATAGAGATAAATTGAATAACAAGTAAATGTATGGATTGCTTAACAGTGGACCTATGCTAATGGAAAAAAGATTAGCTTTTGCAATTGAGATTGTGCCACTTGCATAAATTTTATGGTCTCTATCTAAAGTTTTATTATGTTCCTATATTTATCACCATTTTTTACAGTTTCATTAACATAGCAACTGTTCATGTTAGGTTGCTTCTCATGGGCTAGATCGAAGCTCTAAGGTTCTTGGACAAACAACTGTTGGATCTTTCTTCTTGATGTAATTGAGTAGGTGATTGTTAAGTTCTGTAAAGGTTCCATGAGCTTGTATTTTATCATTTAAGAGTATAGTGCCAAATAATTCATCTGAACTTTGATTTTCCTTAGAAAGTGATGGATTATCAAGCAGAATGGTAATTAAGGCGCGGATGCTTCTGTTATTCTCCAACTGTTCTTACTTGAAACGGGTGGGAGCTACCAAGGATCCAGAAGTAAGGTGTGGATTTATCATAGCGGGTTAAGAAGCTTGTTTGGGTTCGTTACTTCTCTTTTGTTATGTGGGTGTATGATGGTCTCCTAAAGCCAAATTTAGAGCGTGCGAATTGCGATGTCAAGGGTAAAGGCAAGTACTTTGCTCAACATGATTAGGCACACGTAATAAATAAGAGAATCGTGACCTGAAAAGGTCTCTGTAGAACAATTAAAGTCACAGACTTCTAGGTTCCTTAGTTTTTATTTTACTTACCTGCAGAATAACAGAAGCGTTATCGACCTGAAAAGGTCTCTGTAGAACAATTAAAGTTACAGACTTGTAGGTTCCTTAGTTTGTATTTTACTTACTTGCAGGAAGCTTCATTAGTATAAACGTAACAGTGTTAAAACAGACGGACACATGGAGCCCTTGACCAGCACTTGACATATGAAAACATGTGCTTTTGAACCCAAATATAACAAGAAACTGACCCCATTTGGTAACGACATTTTTGCAGGGAGCTTGTTTTTATCCTCTCCTTAAGCTAATACTGTAGATGGGGTCATGTTCGTAGTCATGGACACCTCTCAAGCTTTGGTATTGCTGCTTCGATCATTGAAATGATGATGCAAGACAAGGGCAGTGTAAAAGAAAAGGTTTTTTTTTTTTTTTTAACCTTCTGCCTTCTTCTCTCATTCATTTTCTGTTTGTTGTTCATTCTCTTCTCTGGACTGTGCTTCCCTTGCCATCCCTTGGGTTATTTTGTTGCCTTGGGTTAAAGGGAATTGGTAAACATTTTTAATTTTTAATAATGTAAATGTTGTATATATCTCATCCTTATAAATGTAGCAGTTTTTGGATTTTATTTTTTCTTTTTAGTTTTGGAGGATAGGGAAGAACTTTTGGGGTTGCTATTGTCCAATGTGTTTGAATTTCGTA
>JAOQML010000217.1:0-13031 GCA_027568935.1 Erythroxylum urbanii | reverse complement strand
GGAAAGTTAGAATTTTTAGAATTCTGCTGCTATTAAGTGTTCTTCATTTTCTTTGTTTTGGCATATTCTTTGCAGTGATTTTTAATGATCTTAGAGACCAAATTGGTTTTTGATTCCTTATGAACGTTGTAGATTTTTCTTTTAGCTTTCTATTAATACCGAATTTGAAATTTTTGGAATTCTGAGTGAGAAGATAGAAATTTTTGAAGTTCGGTTGCCTGATAAACTTTTGTTCGGAGGTAAATTAAATGAGTTTGTTCGTTTTAAACCCACTGGTGGGGAATCCCTCCCCCGTGGGAACGCGTCCAGATGTCACGTAGGACGTCGGGCCCGTGACCCGCCCGGGGAGGGGTTCCAACAAAATATCTCAAACTTTTATAATCTGTATATATCTTAAATGTCTCACCATATAAATAATGTTTCCAAATTTTTGGAGCAAATACCACTGCAACAAGTTCTAAATCATGAACTAGATAATTGAATTCATGAGACCTTAACTATCTCGATGCATATGCAATCACTCTGTCATACTGCATTAGAACACATCCTAATCCTTAGTGTGAAGCATCACTATACATAACATAACGTCTAGAACCAGATGGAATAACTAACACCGATGTCATAGTTAACTGATGCTTTAGCTCCTTAAAACTCCTTTGACATTCATCAGTCCATCTGCATAGTACATTCTTCCTCAGAAGTTTTGTCAAAGGGGTTAAGATTAAAGAGACTCCCTCGACAAATCTCCTGTAGTATCCAGTTAATTCAAGAAAACTCTAAATCTCAGATACATTTCTCGGAGCTTCCCACTTCATCACTGCCTCTATTTTCTTTAGGTCTACTTGTATGCCCTGTCCAGATACTATGTAAACTAAGAATACTACTTCATCAAGCCAAAATTTTCACTTACTGAACTTAGTATACAATTGCTTCTCTCTTATTATCTATAAGACCAACCTCAAATGCTCTAAATGTTCCTCTCTACACTTCGAATACATCAAAATATCATTTATGAATACAATCATAAAATGATCTAAATAAGGTTGAAATACCTTATTCATCAATGTCATAAAAGCTACCGGAGCATTAGTATTGCCAAGTGACATCACTAAAAATTCAAAGTACCCATATCTGGTCCTAAATGGACTCTTAGGTACATCAACTTTAGTTATCTTTAACTGGTAGTATCCTGATCTCAAATCTAGTTTTGTAAACACCTTAGCTCCTATAACTGATCAAGTAAATCATCTATCCTGGGTAGAGGATACTTGTTCGTCATTGTCCCCTGATTCAACTGTCTATAATCAATAAACAATCTCAGAGTCCCATCCTTCTTCTTAACAAATAAAACCGGAGCTCCTTAAGGTGACATGATGGGCTTGATAAAACCCTTATCCAAAAACTCCTGCAATTGGGTCTTAAGTTCCTTAAGTTCCATAGGTGCCATCTTGTATGGAGGAATAGATATAGGAGCAGTACCTAGAACAAGGCAATAGTAAACTCTGTCTTTCTCTCTGGGGTAAACCTAGTAATTCAGTGGAAAATACATCCAAAAAATCCTTAATAATAGGAATATCCTGAATGGTCTGTTCATTTCGGGTATCAGTCACATAGGCTAAGTAAGCCTCACATCCACCTCGAATTAATCTTAAAGCACTCATTGAGGAAATCAATCTAGCTTGCACTATTTGACTAATACCTTGAAATATTACTCTTGGCTTATTAGGAGATTCAAAAGTGACTTCCTTAGTATAACAGTTCATCACAGCCCTATGTGCAGTAAGCCATTGCATACCTAAAATAAGGTCTATCTCTTTCAACTGCAATATTATCATATCAGCTTTTAACTCGGCCTAATCAATCTGAATAATACACCCTTTACACACCTCTCTGATCGTTGTAGTACTACCTACTGGCATACTCACCTCTAAGACACATTTTAACATTTCTCTCTCACAATGCAGTTTGAATGTTAGATGTGATGTGATGAATGAATGTGTAGATCCTAGATCTAACAATACAAATGCCTCAAAATTAAAGACATTTAACACACCTGCTACAACATCTGGGGAGTTATGAGCCTCTTGTCTGGTGATGGCATAGATCCTGGCTTGAGACTACGGCTGATTACTCTGCACCCCATTCCTGACAGTAGGACTTGCTGCACTCATTCTTCCTCTACCTTTGCCTCTCTATCCTGCTCCACTGGCTCTAATCTACTGGACAGTTATCTCAGTCACTGATCCCCCTTCTCACTCCAGCTATGGTCCCAAAGTCGCGAGACAGTCTCTAATCTGATGCTCAAAAGAGCCATAATGAAAACAAGCTCTCAATAACTTCCAACATTCATCACCATGTTTCTTGCCACAGTGTTCACAATTAGGCATCTATTGTGACTGCCCTCCTGATATCTGACCTCTACCACTACCAGCCTGAACAAAACCACCTTTCAGTCTAAACCCTGGCTACCTTGATCTAGTCCGTGATCGGAATGACCTATTCTGGTGTTTACTGAATCTCCTACCAAAATTAGCTAGAGACTCACCCTATCTCTTCATTCTGAACTCATGTCTGTATTCTCCTTGTCCTTTTTTCAACAATTGTTCAATTCTAATTGAGGCAGCTCTCAGTTCAGTAAAATTGCTCAGATTTGTAATAGCTAACCTCGTTCTAATCTCCATATTTAGTCCATCCTCAAACCTCCCACACTTGTCTTCCTAAGTCAGAATCAATGCAGTTGCATATCCCATTGACTCATTGAATCGGACCTTATACTCAGCTATAGAAAGATTACCCTGTTTCAAATCTAAGAATTCCTTCATCTTCCTATCCAGGTAGATCTTTGGCATGTAGTTTTCCTTCAACACCCTCAGGAAGTCTTCCCACATCAATCTACAAGGTCGGGTGGTACTAGCGGGAACAGTCTTCCACCACTGATATGTTAGACCTTACAGAAGTGAGACTACGTAGTTAAACCTCTCGTCAGACTCACAGTCCATCTGATCAAATACTCTTTCTATTTTTTCTAGCCATCCTTCTGTCTCAGCAGGGTCTGTACTTCTATAGAAGTCTACAGCCCCCTACTTTATAAGTTTACCATACCTCCTGTCTCTCCTCTCAGGAATTCTCTCAGGCATTTGTTCAAACTTAGGTACTGGAGACTCTCTAATGGCTCCTACAGACTCTAGGTCAGTTGACTCTACAACTTGATCTCCTATAGTGGATGACCTATAATAAATAAAAATCGTAATTACTATATGATTATATCACTATATATCATGTCTAAATGTTCTTATATGTCCCTGTGGATGCCAAACCATGCTCTAATACCAAAAATGTAACATTCCACTACCATAGAGTATATATCTGAACATCCAAAGGACATTCAAGAACATAGTCTATGCAAGCGGCATGTTAGAGCAACCATGTTCACTTATATGGCATCATACAAACACAAATATTCAAAAGATCAAATGTTCCCATTTCATTTATAAAACATAATTTTACATTGTAGCATCTCACTATAAAATCCATATATACAATATCAAAAACATATAAGAATTTACTACTCTTTTACAATATTCTACATGAAATGAGAAAACTATACAAAAACATTATATCTAAATTCTTCCGTATTAGCTGACTGACCTTTGTGCCATTCTTGAGTCCAAAATCAACAGAACTAAACTTCTACTAGTTTACCTTAGGAACTATATCTCCCTCGTACCTGAAAATCAACATTTGCAATTTTGATGAGTTTTGCAAACTCACTGAGTGAACCATCATCGATGTGCTCACTCATATCAAATCACAAAAATAGTTCACATTCCAAATTCACAGACAAATCATATCATCACATATTGAACATCACTTCACATATCAACATATTTCATCAAATACAATTATATACAATATTTCACATTTCTAATTCAGAACAGTTTAAATAATTCAATAATTGTTCACAATCATTCATATAGTACATTTGAAAATATAATTGCAAATGCATATGCACATGAAACTCCACTTTCATTTTTATTTTGTTATGACCGAGTGCCTATTTACTGTCTCGTATCCCGTGTGGTTATCGGGCTCATTAATCACTGAGCTTGAGGCTCTTTATGCGCATTTGTGAGCTTTAAGCTCTTTTCAGACTGGCCACATTGGTCATTTGATCATGCATAACAATCTGATGAAATGTATGATTTCACATATTTTACTTTCAATAACTTTCATTCATTTCAGACATAGTCATTTTTCATGCTCATCGGACCTAAGTATGACATTTAACATATTTGCTAAGTACACATATTTCTATCAGACTCACATTCAATTATGAAACACTTCCAATAAAATCTCAATCATCGAACTCCTTGGGCCATCAATGTCTAGAATTATCACATTCATATAAACATCAGTTCAACAATTGAAATTTAAGCAAATACAATCAATCCTAGTGAGAAATATCTAGATTATTCACAGTAAGCTCCAAATAGCTATTGCCTCGATAAACTGGCAATGTCTGGATACTAACGTTCGACTTGAGCATCTAATTCATGCAAAGACACACGTTTATACACATTACTAAATTGATCATTCTCATTAGTATTCAATCATATACATATATACTTGTGTTATGTACAATGCATGCTCAATGACATTCCCGAGTATGTATCCTGATTCATATTTCTTAACCAATCATATATCATAACTTCGATATAACCAATTTGCAATTAGGTTTATATCTTCAAATAAGCTTGATTATTCTAAATTCATCAACCATTCATTCATTAAACCTTTTCCAGCATTATAAGTATTCACACAATTCCCAATTCTCATTCATTCATACCTAATTCACATCATTCATCTTCTTTGAATCACATTAACATTCCTAAGAACACCTTTATTCCATCAATGACTCTAAATTTCCTAATTTGGATACATGATAACATCAATCCATTCTTAAGTTATAATCATCAATTAACATCCTAACATATCAAACACTTTAATCAACTTATCAAGCATTAAATTAGGTTCATTTCAAGCCTCATTCAAGTCCAAATACAAAAATGTTCCTTAGTTAGTTCAACAATTACACAAAACTAAAATTATCGCTTCAGAGCCTTGCCCACGATTGTGGTGGACCTTCCCACGATCATGATAGAAGTTATTGCACCTGGCCACAGTCATGGGATGAGTGCCACGACCGTGCACTATCCTTTTTCCCCATTTCTCCACGCATTTCACCTACTTAGAAACATCACTAACACTTCAAGTTTTATAGAATTCATGTTCATTTATGAAACCTCATCTAGACCCAAATTATACTTCAATTTTATCTTAAAATTATTTAATTTCTAGCTCACAAATCATGGTTTTTTATGCATCAAAAATTAAAACAAAAAGTTATATTCTTTAACATGCATATAGTCCTGGTTCTTTCTCAATTCAAGAACACTATATTAACATCTTTCTTTAGCATAAATTCACCTTCTTTATACTTCAAATTCTAATCCAATTCATCCATATAATAACCTATAATCCATAATTTTCATACACCAAAAACACAGGAGAAAAACATCTAAGTTCGTCCAACATATTCCAGCACACTTCATCATCAACATCATACATTTCATTCCAATTCATTCATCATTCTCATTCTGTTAAACATGCCATAAAGATTATATTTCTACTTACTTATTAAGCTTCCAATTTCAGCTCAAAACATCAAGGTAACCTATTCCTCCAAGGAAGCATAATCAACACAATTTTAAGGTTAAAATGAGCTAATTTTTGGCAGTAAGATTAAGCTAGTTTCTTGGTTGTTTTGAGAAGGATAAAAAGTGTGGATTTTTTGTAAGAATTCAGCTAGGGTTAGACTACAATTCAGAGAGAACATAGAAGCAATTTTGGTGGTAAACAAAGGAGAAGACAGTAGAAACTTTGCTACAGAAACTTACTTCATAAGGTACTATGTGTCTTCATATGACCCTTCCATATGCCATTAGGCATGCCAAACATTTTTCCCATAATTAAGTTGCCATATGCCATCTATTAATTGGTCCACGTGTCGCTAAATAATTGATCCATTTGTCAATTAGTTACTAGTTCATTTGTCACTCATTTATCTATGTCAAATATCACTCAATTTATAGGCTTAGTAATCCTAATTTTTCATGTATCAATTTGCTTGCTACTTGATATTTTTCCTAGTCCAAATGTACACATTAATTCATCACTCTCCCAATTAATAACATTTAATTCCAAATTAGTAATTGGAATCTAATTAAACCAAAATTTAAGACATAGCAATTCACAATTCACATCATGTTCTTTTTTAAATCTTTCATACCCCAGAATATGTCAATTGAGTGCATATGCTATTTTTGCAATGTGTACCAAATTATAATTCATGTGTGTATGCTAATGATATGCATGTGAATGAAATGCATTTTCTTAAATTCCCAATACTATCACTCATGTGCAATAGTCTAGGGTTCTAACCCTTAGTATGTTCTAGACACCGAATATTACATAACCCATCAAAGGTGCAAGAGGCGTAAGATAAAGGGACCACGTATGCCCCTTATCTCTTCACTTTAGTAATGGAAGTACTCATCAGACATATAAGACAATAACCTCTTAAGATAAGTAGTTTAAGCATCACTTAAGGTGTAAAAGACTAAAATTTACTAACATGGTGTTTGCTGATGATTTGAATTTATTTTGTAAAGTATAAGCAAATTCTTTGAGTATTCAAATGTTAACATTGCAATCTTTCAAACTTCTATCAGATCTCTCTATAAATAAGGATAAAAGTTTCCTTTACCTACCCAAAGGTGCTATTCAAAATGCTTATTAGTTTTCATCGGGACCCAATACTCCTGCATTAATATATTAAAGGATACCTATCACTAAAATTCTTAATACATATTAAACACACCAGAAAATAAAACCTAACTCTGTACACTAAATTTGAGGTAGTAGTGAGCAGAGATTGTATCCACAAAGAGTCTATATGTTACTTTTGTAATGAATGAATTGGTGATTGGAATTTTGGGAAAGGGGTAGGGGAGGGGTTTTCGTTAGATTCGATTAAGAAAACAAAGTAAAATTAAACTAATGAAAGCAAACTAAGTCAAATGGTGGAAAAATGACAAGATTGATAAATGAGTTTAGAATATGATTCTTGTTTCAATGTTAGCATAGACATGAATGAGCATACTTAATCATTATGTTGTTCATATACCTCTCTTAGAAATTATTTACCGTAGGTTAACAATAAGCTTTATTAACCTCAGTTTTCCTTTAGGTTATTCATAATCAAAATAAGCTCTTTGATTAAATTTAGTTCTGAAAAAACCTAGAATAAGCTCAGTAGATTTAGCATGACAACTGCATTACGAACTAGGAAAATAGATTAATGTAGGCAACAACAAGACAAGCTCAGGTTGTTTAACCTATGCTATGTTATCCCTAATGATTTATATCCATTAGTTACCACAAATAAATCAGAGTTACAATGATTACATATTTTATTCTAGATGCTACAAATGGGTCCATACATAAATAATCTATTGAGAATGAGAACATTGATCATTTATATATGAATATCTAAAACACTAAGCAAAGAATAATAAAAATAATTTCTAAAGAGAGAGAACAACAACATAAGACGAAGATATGCCCAAATGTGTTATTCAGCATAGATTTCCCCTTCAAACCAGAAGGAAGAAGTTTAGCTCGCTATAGATCTCAAAGAGGTAAGATTTCTTCCCTCTTTCATGCTTCTAAAACCCTTTCCTATTATGTTTGGTCGCTCAAATGTTCTTATATGGAAAAAATTAGGGTTATGGGACATATATGATTAATTACATGAGTGTGTATCTAATCATCTACGTAAATTTTTCCCCAATTTTGTGTTTTTACAAAGCCTTGTTGAGCTACATGGCCTAATAGATAGCCATATAGCTCACATACATGGTCGTGTATGTTCTTACATGACCGAGTAGGTTGTAGGTTATTCTAAAATGATCCTACAAACTTCCAAAGAGTTGTATAGTTCTATGCAACATCGTGTAGGTTATAGGAGCTTTATTTCTTTCATTTTCTTATCCCATATTCACCCTAATTCATCTCCTTACTGTTCCATAAAGGCAACTAAGGTTGAACATCAAAACGATGGCTCCAATGATGTTCTTTTAGCTCACTTTAGTTCTTGCAGTTCCAACTTGTACATAAAACCAAATATGAACCAAAATGAGTATCTTAAGCATTTCCTAAAATTAATCACTAAGTATTAAGGATTCAATATATAATCAATCAAGCACTCATCAATACCTACCATATTAAAAAGGCGTTCCTACAGAGAGTTTCAACTTCTCCTAGATAAGATACGAAAAAAGATATCAAGCTAGTGCAATAAAAGCCTCTCTCTAGTGGTAAGAACTTAGTTAATCATCTTAGTCCTAGATAACATCCATATATACTAGTCATCCCACCTCAATTTCCTACGCAACATTGCCAAAGCAATGGAAATTTATCTCTAAAATTTCTTATAGTTTGGAGATGCAAAAAGGAGAGTCATGACCAAAGTTAAGTGGGTTGAAATAAACTTATCTAAAGAAGAAAGGAGCTTAAAAATCAAAGTATTGAAGCTTACTAATAAAATACTTCTAATAAAAAGGTTATGGAGACTACTAAATGATAAACAATCCTTATAGGGGTACAATGGATCCATTCCTACTATCTACAAAATTTGATCATTAGAATCCACAATATGGGGTAAGCAGCTCCTAGAATATGTATAATATCCTAAAGCTTAAAGGGTAAGTGAGGATGGTGATCAAAAGTACAATAAGGAAAGAGTCAAGTACAAGTTTTTAACATGATAATCGGTCCCAATTTGGTATCCTAAATGAATCCACATAATTAAATACTCTAAGGAATATCATTCCTTCAAACTTCATAGTGAAATAGGTACTGGATCTTCAATACCATTTCCCAAAATCTTTTCCTATTGCTCCACTTTGGAATTAAATCCTAGGAATGAGGTTAGACATCAACAAGGGGGATAAAATAAGATGAAGCAAGACAAAAATAGGTATTTTTACGAATAGCTCCTATATAGACCTCCTAATACCTCATTATCCCAAGGCACCTTGGCACAAAATGTTATAGTAAAAACAAGCTCACCCTAAGCAAGTTTCATACTTTGGTTGGCTTTCAAAGGCAAGCTCAACATGTTAGACAAGCTCACAGGATTCCTAAGCATTGAAGCTCAATGCGTCTTATGTAGATAAGGACATGAAAGCTTGAATCATCTATTTTTTGATTGCTATGACACCAATTTCTTATAGTAATATATACTTTAGCTCTGTAACCTCACTCCACCTCAGGGTAATTGGAATATGATCAAGACCTGGTGCTACACAACTTCAATTAGATCAAGTGACATAATATTATTTAAAATTATCTAAACATGTTGGTGTATAGTATTTAGATGGACAGAAATTACAAAATTTTTAAAAATCAAATTAATATAAGGGAAAGATTGAAGGGAACTAGAATAATAAGATGCAATTGTTTTACTCATTAAATCAATAAGACTTATAGTTCACGAGTCAAAGGAAATTGGAGAGTCCTTCAAGATTGATTCTTTATTATTGAATTTCTACAGTGGTTCCTAGATTTGTTAAAAAGATTAGTCTTTCTTAATAGTATAAAGCTCCTAGCTTAGTAATGAACCAATTGAAGAGTAAGTTAATCATATGGTAATTTGCTACTTTGGCTAGCAGCTTTCTAGCTAACCAAAAATATGTACCATATATTTATTCCCTTTTGGGTTAAGTAATGGATTTCTTTTACATTTAAAAAAAAAACCCATACATTTGTTTGAGTGTCTACATACTTTAATATATAAGATTAAATGTATCCTTTATATGGAAGAAGTATAAAATATACTAGTCTTTTATGCTTTATTAATATCCAGTCTTAATAGAATAACGACTAAAAATATTTTAGGGTAATATATAAATGTAATATAAATCTTATAATTATGATCTCATTATATTTTCATTTGCAATATACATTTATCCTATAAACTTTATCATATACATCTGAATATGTATAGTACAAATATTCTTTTAAATGATAATTTCAGTAAAATTATAAACAACCAATTGATTGTAGGATATAAACAAAAAATCTTCCACTCGCATTTAGCCAATTGTTTGATCTTATTCCATATCGTCATATGACGATCATACTAGCACTGGGATAGTGGTTCAATAAAAATTTTACCAAATTTTCTATAGTGGACACTTGTTTAAATCTTACAACTTTCATCTCAATTATCATCGTAATAAATAGAAATTCCCTAAATACATACTTGAGTCTTTGATAAGACCTTAGCTCCTTTTGCATACCCAATGACTCTAATGTTTCATAATATATTGCTTTCTTAAAAAATGTAAGGAACTATAACAAGTTCATTAAAGAAATTGTAAATTTGTATAATCATTTCTATTAAAAGAAAAAAGTATTATGGCTTAATTAGAAATTAATGCTTCATTGGAACCTTTTCAATCCAAAATAATATTGTTCGAAGTAAACTATACCTTAGGATTTACTTCTAAAGTTAGTATCCATATAACCTTGAACTTAAATGTTAACTTATACATAAAATGGATATCTTTAATACTTAATAACTATTATAGATATCTCAAATACTAAACATAATTAGTACATTATTTATGTAATTAGTCTAAAATAAATAAACAATTTTAGTAGATATCTCTATAGATCTAATTCTAAGAATTAAGTTGTTACATTTTTCATATCCATTAAGAGTTATTCTTAGACTATTCTATCTTCACCAATTGAAAATGTGAATTTTTTTACTATATGTGAGCAATATGTCTCTATATACTCTCACTAAAGAGTAAGTACACTTCCGCTAACCTTCTTATAAACATGATAAATTCACAAACATGTCTAAAATAAACACTTTGAATTTGTTAAGAAAGTGAATCCTTCATCATCTTATAACCGCTTAACTATGCATCAAATGTATCAACAAAAGTTGTAGTTTAATTTAGATTTATTGTTATAAGATTTGAACTTTTTCAGATTTTATCTTATTCCCACTACTTATCGTGAGAACTATTCTCTTACAACTTGTCATTGAAACAAACATTATGTTCATTGTAGTTTGTAAGATCATATCCAACCATTTTGGATATCTTATGGCTTTCTATTATCTAATTTAGTGCTAAACTTATTAGATAATATTTTCTTCAACTAAGCATTACAACCTAAATTCATTAACTTTGACTTTTTTAAAGTCTTACCATTACATATCTAATATGGAATCTTGTTGATTAATTTAATTGAAACTATTGAAGGTCAATTGTTTTATTAGGCTTATAAATGAAAGAAATAAATATTACATAATACATGATCCCAAGGTTACACACACTAAGTTTTAATTTTTATTAATCTTGGTAAATTCCGCAAGTGCACGGGTCGTTCGCGTAGTACCTAAGGTATTGATCTCACGAGGAGGGCTAAGCTAGTCCTAAAATCTAATGTCGTACTAAACTACAATAATTCAAAATGAATAACTAATGTAGAAATAAACCAATCAAATAATTAATTTCAAGAATTGAATTACAAAAATCTAAACAAGATAACAAGTCACACAAACCAATCCCAAAACCAACCTAAAAACTATCAAGTGAGAGAAAGGGGGTTTTAATCTGAAATTAATGAAAACCTAAGTAGTTGTGCAATTATCGAATTAATGGGTCTAGACGGTCCTAAGGTGAATTACTCTCTCTCGATTTATAATTCTTAAACCTAATTAATAATACCTAACTTAAATTATGAAATTGTGATCTCTTGATTCACAATCGACCTAAAACCTAAATTACTTCTAAATTATCTAATAACCTACCGGGAACCTATGCTCGATCTCTCATTACACGATTCTATAGGTTTGATTCAATTCTTTATTTATAAAGTCACCTAACTCTCGTTAGCCCAATTTGATTATTTTCACTCGGCTCTCCCTCTCAGTCTATTACAAAGTTATTAAGAGCATAATTAAATCACAATTAAATCAATAAAAAACATAATCAATCAAACTTTATTAACCTAAAAAATCAAAATCCCAAAGGTGAGCATAAACAAAAACTCAACATTCAACACAACCTATTCTCAACACCTATTTCAATTCTATACATGAATAAAATTTGAAATAACCGAAAAATACGTCATGAACGGAATTATGGAGGCAGCGACAACAAAAAACCACCTATTCTGGGAAGTACGTCGCATCAAACTTCTTCTCCATGCTTCTCTTCCTTTGTCTCCTTCCTCAATCTCTTGACTTCTTTCTAGTTTTTTCAAAATTGGCTAACATTAAGGCTCTCCTTTTTAGACTTTCCAAAGCTCCTACATCTGTCTCATAATGATGTATTTATACTTTGGCCGCTTTAGGTTAAAGTTAGGATCGAAACGGTTTGAAAAATCTTATGAAATTAGATTTTTTGCTTCAGCCTGACTAAGGCCACGATCGTGGCCCTACCTACCACAATCATAGTCAGCGCCTAAACCATTATATCACAATCTTGGCCCAGAGTGCAAAATCGTGGCCTGCATCCAAGCTCGTTATCACGATCATGCCTAAAGCACATGATCATGGCCTGGTTACCCTAGCTCATCTCTCTCTATCACAATCGTATCCTGTTGTTCCACAATCGTCGCTTATGTTTTTGGCCCGAACTCTTCGCAACTTCTTCGTTCTTCGCTGTTTACCCTGAAACACTAATAAACACATCAAAGTACATCAAAAATATAACAATTAAGTTCAAAGACTCATACTAACCCATAAAAACACTTAACACATAAACTAACACAACCAAACCATAAATAAACACTCAACACTCAAATTTGAAGTAAATCACACGTTAGTATAGACTTTACGTTCAAGAAACTAGATACACAAGAAGGGGGGGTTGAATGGTGTATCC
>JAOQML010000199.1:0-13033 GCA_027568935.1 Erythroxylum urbanii | reverse complement strand
TAATTAATTTCAATCTAATTGAAACTAATTAATTCTAATTTTACAAACCACTTTCTAAAATTAATTACTAATCAATATAGTTATTATTCTTAATCATATTAAAAAAACAATACCACTAATAAGAATTAAAATAGTACTAATATACTGCCGCACAACCATATTTCTAGTTGTGGGTTATATGAAGGATTTAGTCTAAACTTTTCATAATTTCCAATCGAATCTAATTCTATTTTTCTTAGAGTTTTTAATTGTCTCTGGATGTTTATGAAAATAACTCCAAATATTTGTTTAAGTGTTAAACAAAAAATTAATCATATTAATAATTGGATTCTAAATTGAATGTCAGGTTTTAGAATATCCAATAATAACTTTTCAGATTGTTTAATCATACAACAGTTGCAATTTCAATTCCAAAATTAGTTAATAACAATCAAACATATTTTAACTAAATTACAATCTAGCACTGATACCCCTATTGGGAAATTGGGATGGGATCTTATCCCGATCGCAATGGAAAAATAATGACACTTTTTCATATTTTTGAGTTCAAAAAATTAAGATCTCTTTAATTATACAAAATGATTAACGCAAAAATCAATAACAAAGCATGAATGTTAATTCATACCTTATTTCGAAGCTTGATCATGTTCTTGTCATATCCCTCGAACCATTTTCGAAATCGGCTTGTCTCAACCACCGTAGCCACACAAATGTCCAGCCTCTAACGATATCCATAGAACATATTGAAAGAACTTTGTAACTCTTACAAAGAGGGTTAAGTAAGAAGTGCTAGTTCTATTAGAGCTTAGGCCTATTTATAATAAGCTTTGGACATTTTAGTAATTTAATTGAAATTATATTCTAATTTTAATTAAACTTTAATTAAAATTACAAATAATTCTAATCAAATACCAATTATGCTCAAATACGATCTAATATCTCATATTGATCCTTATTTATTAATATCTCATATTTAATCATAAAGTTTCTCAAACTTTGCAATCAACTCCAACTTGATTAAAAAATCTTTGCTCTCTTCAAACCATTCTTTATGTGAGACCTGTTAGATTCTCAAATATATTGGCAATGGTTATAAATTATAATTCTAATTCATAATTAGAATTAGATTAATTAAAAATCCTTTTAATTTATCTTTAATTCTCCAATTAAACAATTTACAATCATAGATCAAGATTTGCATTTAGCAAGGTATTATGATCACTAAGATATTTAGGAATGTCCAAGTGGTTTTGACTAATCTTTCTGGGCATGATTTTTTCGTGTAATTTAATCCTTTCATCATACAATATTCTAATTAGACATAGAGCATAGAATTAATGTCTATTATATTTTAACTCCAATTATATTAGTTCTCCACCATTAATTATTGATTCAATTAATGACATATGTAAATTATTTACAAAACGTCATTCTACCTTGACTAAGTATTTATCGAATCAATACTAATCGAGAACAATAAAACATTCTCCTTAATTACTTTAGGGTGATGAATCCTATCTTAGTCACAAAGCTACCTCTATATAGTTCATGCTACATCCAATGACTACCGATTGAGCAACCTATGATTAAATAGGTGATAGTAGTATAAAAACATAGCATTCCATATATAAGAAAACTTTAGAGACCTCAAGTAAAATGAGAACTCCATAGACATACAAGTAATGTTCCAAATGGATTTCTCATATTGAGTTTGTTCAGTGAACTTGTTCTCTAGCAAACACCTACATGCTTACTTAAGTATCACCATACTTTAGTCTATGAGATTTACTACTTCTCTCATAAGAAAAAGCATAACATGTGCTATTTGTTGTACTATTAATTTCTAGTCTTAATAGAATAATGACTAAGAACAATTTATAGATAATACATGAATGCAATATGAATATCATAATTATAATCTTATTATAATTTTATATGTAATGTATAATTATCCCATGTACTTTATCATATACATCTAAACATGTACAAGATAAAGAATGTCTTTAAATATTTATCACTTAACTACAACCAAAGGGATTGGCTATAGGGCATAAACCAACATCCAGTTAATACGATTTCTATCTAACACCATCAGATAATATACTTAGCCCAATCTGTACAGCTCTTGAACTAATAATCTTTAACTTCTTGATATGTTCTAGATGTTATTAAAGTGAAGTACTGAGTTTTTTTAGAGCAATGGAGGCTGTTGATCTTCATATAATAGATAATAGTTTATACAATGGCAATTCTAATATGTTTTCTCATTTTACTCGACGTGATGATGAGGATGAAGAGGCTCTTAAATAGGTTGCGATGGAGAGGTTATCTACGTATGATCACTTTCAAAGAGGCATACTAACTACAATAATAGGTGAAGAAAATGAAATAGATGTGTAAAAGCTTAGGTTAGAATAGAGGAAGGTTTTACTTGATAGGTTTGTTAAAGAAGTTGAAGAGGATAATGCTAAGTTCTTACTGAAACTCAAGCAATGAATTGATATGTAAGGATCATAATATAGTATTTTGTTTTTTTTTTCTGTTGAAGTGATTCCAAGCAATTGGAGCAAATTTTGGTAAAGGTTCTACACTTCAATTCAAAACCTTGGAAACAAACTAGATAAAATTTCTTTTGAACTTTAAAGATTTGGATATGGTTGACTTTTGTAACACCCCAACAAATACCCTGGAAGTATTATAGCATTTCTAGGATGTATTAACAAGTGTACATAATGAATTAAGTAAATCAAAGTATAGTAAGAGATATAATGGTACTTAATGTAAAAGATAAGGGTAAATGGACAATTTGTTCGCTTTAGCATGGACATACATACTTAGACGTGAAATATGTAAGGAAATTTTTGATAAGTTCGGCTTGAATTATGAGCTTGATGTGAGGGGAATTGATAAAATAAGTCTTCCATAAGCAAATGGGATGTTTTTAGTTAAATTGGATGTATTTTTGTATTACTCCTTTATGATAAGACCTAAGTTAATTGATTTGGGATGTGTACCTTGCTGAATGGATAGGTTTTACTAAATAAACTTCTATAATTTGGCCATATCTTGGCATATAGACCTCAAAATTAGATAATTATAATTGGAGATTAAAAATAGAGACATAGGTCTAAAAATTTGATGACCGAAATTTAATTCTAGCTCTAAGAGTTTTGAATTCTGTTTTAAAGTTGACTTCTGGCTACTATCCTTGTTTTTGAACAACCTGTAGTTTTTGGGGTATAACTCCCAATATAATTAACAAAATTGCATGAAATTTATTCCATTAGAAACTTAAGACATTAGGGAATGAAATAAATTGATAAGATTATAGGCCAATGAGGGAATTAAAGGAAGAACAAGGACCAATAAGTAATTTTTCTAAAGTTAACTCATGGACCAATAAGAATAAAGCATATGTGTCTAATAGAATTGTAACACATGGTCCAATAGAATTGTAAAACATGATCTAATATAATTTTAACACATGGTCCAATAGAGTTGTAACACGTGGTCCAATAGGATTGTGACATATGGTCCAATAGGATTGAAACATGTATCTAATACTAGAAAATTCATAAAAAAGGCATATGAAGAGGGGAGATGGACAACACTTTGATGGCTTAACTTCATATTTTTCTCCTCTCTATTTCACCTTCTTCATCCCATCATTTTTCACTTAGTGATTCAAGCAATGCCAAAGAGGAAGGAAGGAAAAACATTAGAAGAACTAATTTGCCAATTTTAAAGTTTGAGACTTCACTTAGTTAATTTCTGTATTTGTGTATATTTGAATGTGTAAAAAGCTTCATTTAGATCTGAAGTGGTTGCCGGGACGCTTCTTTGGTGTTATTTTAGTGTTATCTTGTATAGAGACGGTTGAATATGACAAGAGAGTATCGTGTAGTGAAATTCTATACATTGTCTGAGTCATAACTCAGCCTATAGACTTCCAAATTTGATGATTTTAGTTTCATAGGAAACCTAAAATATAGAACTAGAAATATATAGAAGATACTTTGACTTAATTCTAGCTTTATGATATGGGAAATTGAGATTAAAAAAGGTGACCTAATGTTGCCCTTATTTTGGAGCAATTTATTGTCTATATCTTATGAGTTAGGCATCCAAATGACCTGATTGTTAGTGCTATAGAAACTAGAGACACAGAGGGAGAAATGTCTAGAAGGCTAAGAAACCCAGTTCTTACGTTGTGAATATGAATATTAAGGAACAAGTAGTGGTATGAATAGAGAAAGTTTCTATCACGACCGTGACATGGTTTTTGTTTTCGATTTCTACCAAATCTTATCCGAACCTTTATAAATGTGTATGAAAATTTTCAAACAACTAGAAACAAATGAAATAGGACTTACAGCATGTGAGTTGGGAGACTAAACATTAGAATATAAGATTGAGCATTCCAAAGAAAATTTACTTGTACATAAATGATTTGTATGCATATTTATTACTCATATATGTATAGTATGATTATACAAGTGTGATTTTGATATCCTTCTAATGGTGGTAAACCATAAATTGCATGTATGAACGCAAATATAGATTTTATAACTTGAAATGTCTATCATATGACTTGTCAATATATGAATTATGAAATTGGAAAATGGTTAAAGGAAATGTAACAATGCTTGCTCTATTATCTTGGTGGTGGATAGATGGGCATACCTATAGGGTTACAGTGCAATTGCTACAGCTTGACACCACCGTTAGCCACAATTTGATACCTTTGGGTGTCTACAGTTCGATAACTTCGAGGATCTAGAGTTTGATACCTTCAAGTATCCACAGTTTGATACCTTCGGGTATCCATAGTTTGATATCTTCAGATATACACAACACTCATTATCCACACCCACAAAAATTTTGCATGCATAACACAGAAAGTAAAGTAAATAGATATAAATAAGAAATACAATATGACAACATAAATAATTAGAATATAAGTGAGCATTTTCAATTATATTGATAATTTGTATCAATGAGTGTTGAATATCAATATTTGGCTTATAAATGTGCATTTTTGACGTATGAATAACATACTGAAGCATATTTACATTATGTACTCTACTTAAGTATGTCATCATTGTTTACATGAGAATTGAATATCAATTTTTGGTTTATGAATGTCAATTTATGGTATATGAGTTGTCATATTTCTGAATGTGTGTGCTTGGTGGATGACTGCTGTGAGTGGTCATCTAAACTAAGTGTTTTCTCCATTAAGCTTTCAAGCTTAACACGAGCATTACTCCATGTAGGTCCAAATCATAGGAGTGAGGTATAGGGAACATCTGTATGGACTAAAGCAAACAGATAGAAGAAAAAGTACTTTTGGACTGTGTTTTAGTTACAGATGATTGCACATGTAATGAAAAAAGTATATTGTATGTTTTCTTTTGGATTACCATATAAATGTAAAGATGTATTACTACTGTGAAATGATAATGTTAAGCATTGGGGAATTTTGTAATGTGTATATGTATAGCATCAAACAGAATTGCGTACCTTGAATGCGTGTACAGGAATTTGGTTGTTATATGTGTGGATGGTTATAGGTTCCGTATAGGGGAAGTTATAGCTTTTCCATTTCTATTTTATAGAGTTAAAATTAACATGCCTATAATATAATTCAAAATTGAGCATATAAATGTTGAAGAAAAAGTTCATGTAGGCAGCAGAGCATTGCAATCTTTATTCAACTTCTTCATTAGTATTATAGAGGGGACAAATCTAAGAGATTGGTTACTAAAGTGTTAGTTCTACACCTAGTGTTAGCTTATTTCTATATTTAACTTTGGTGCTTCTTTTATTTCATCATGTAAAAGTCCCCTGATTGGCCTCCATATTCTTTCAAGAAACAAGAAATTCCTAAACATATTTAAAGATGTTAGTGATATCATCAAGCCTTCAAGACGGGACAATTAGTAGTTAAATTTTGAGTTTATTGGAACTAAATGTCCATAATTAGATTGAGTTTCTTGTTTAGCTTTTACATTTTTTTGACAGAATGACATTGATTTTAGGTCATCCAAGTCCAAGGAAGATTACACTGTTTTTGGCTTTGGTTGGAAAACTTGATCCTACTCTGAAGGTTACCATATGAAAGTGCCATCTATCTTTTTTATATCAATTTTTACCTTTTACTTATTAACAACCTATAACCTCATCTCAACACCAATATTGTGAGTCTATGGAGTGATAAGGAGTCCCATAAATCATAGAGTGATAAGGATGATCATATTCATATAATTATCAAAGGAAATACTGTAACTCTGTGGTGTGATAAGGAGTCCCATAAATCATGGAGTGATAAGGATGATCATACTCATAAAATTATCAAGGGAAATATGGTTGGTGACAAGGACTTCCAAAGAGTAACAAATTCCTATAAAAATAGTAATTCATTAGATAAAGGAAACTCCAACGAATTAATAACATTTATATCTTTTTTTAGTATTTTAATTGTAATATTAGTGAAGATAAAATAGGTATCTTTCCTTCCTTATCTTGAACAACAGCCATATGAGTATACATATAAAAATTAGTATCAGTATGATAAAAACCAATTCTAGAATAATAAAATCTCTCTTCTGTAGATCTATTTTTCTCTTGGTATCAAAGCCATGGTCCTATCTTTCATTATAATCACCATGAATTTGTTGTCTTTGAATGAAAGAAATTTTGTCACGCTAAAGCTTACACAATCTAATTATCCATTATGGAGAGAACAAGTTTTAGGATTGGTAGGGAGCCAAGATTTGGTTGGTCATCTCACTAAGAAAACACCAGTTCCATCAAAATATACTTCTTCAAATTCAAACACCAAAAACACTACACCACAGTTGACAAATTGCTTGCCAAAATTCTAATTACCTTCTTCAAGGTTGGATCATCAAACCCCTCTTTGAAGAAACTCTTAGACTTATCATTAGCTTAGATACGACACATGCAGTTTGGAAAGTATTGAAAGATTACACTACGAAAATAATTAACTTATCATCGCAAGGATGATAACAAGATCATTGGAGATCACATACGTATCTTTAAAGGTTTGTGTGACAATCTTGCCGCTATCGGAATACCTATACCAGATAAGTCTTCTGTCTCCTCACAAGTCTTGGTCCACAATATGAAACCTTTACAACAATGATGTTGAAACCTCCAAGACTAACTTACCCTAAGCTAATCTCACAATTGCAAAATCTTGATCAGTGTCGTAACTAGTTTTTAAACCAATCAGATGCATCTCTTTCTCATCTCACTCCATATTTTGCCTTCTATAGCCAATATAAAAAAAATCTTAAAGTACTAGTTCAAGGAATTGCAATAGTTTCTTTACTTCCTTAGGTCTTGGATTTTAAGCACGACAGTTTCGAAACCAAAATCAAAGCTATCCAGAAAACTCAACATCAGACACAACAACGACGACCACTACCTCCAGGAGAATGACATCTGACAATAACAGAGCAAGATTTATATCATAATGAAACTTTTCAATATTGTAGGAAACTAGAATATATTGCTAAAATTGTTTGGTGGATGCCAAAACAAATGACTCAAAATAATGCAATTCCATAAGCCCTTATAGCTCAACTTTAGAAAACTCCATTGTTAAAACAAAATGGACTTTTAATACATGAGCTTCAAATCACATGATCGAAAAGAAAGATATGCTGACTAATATTCATAAATACTTTGGATCTGATTCAATCATAATCGGAGATGGTTCTTCTATACCTATAACAAGTATTGGTGATTCATATATTAAGCAAAATTAAAAGATTTTACCTCTTCATAATGTTCTTTTATTTCCAAATTTGAAAAAATTTCTTTTAATTAGTCAATTAATCTTTCAATTCCTTGTTGACTGTGAATTTACTGATGTTGATTTTTGTATAAAGAAATAAAAAATAGGACATCAATTAATAATAGGGAAACAAATGGGTGGCTTATATACCTTATCTAATGTACCAGAATCACACTTCTCTCATCATTTCAAGTTTGGCACTTCAGATGTTTGGCACCAATGCTCATAACACCCTCAAGCTTTAACAGTTTAATTATTAAAAAATAAAGGATTAAATGATGTTCAAGGTCCTTTACGTATTGAACATTCATGTGATAGTTATCAATTAGGAAAACCAAGTAAACTTCCTTTTGCTCTTTCTGAACATTATAGTTTTGGTATCTTTAATAAGATTCATTGTGATTTGTGGAGAACTGCCCTTGTTTTATCTATTGTCAAGTTTAAATGTTATGCATGTTTACTTGATGGTTTTTCTAAGTATACTTGCATTATTCCATTAAAACATAAATATGATTTTTGTGTTGCCCATTTAGCATTTAAATAGTATACTCAATGGTAGTTTAATAAGAAAATAAAAATCTTCGACTCTGATGGTAGAGGAGAATTAGCTAACTGTAGATTATCATCACATTTTCTTGAAACAAATATTATTCATCAGATTTCAAGCCTCCACACTCCCAAGCAAATAGGTATAAGAGAGAGAAGGCATAGAATTATACGCGAGCTGGGTATGACAATGTTGTTCCATAGTTATGCACCTCTTCTTCTTATGGGTAAAAGCCTTTACCACAACAATTTTCTTTTTAATCGATTACCATCTTCATCTCTTTAGTTTGACTTTCCATAATCCATGTTACATGGAACTCATTCTAACTAAGTGTCACTTTGAGTTTTTGGTTCTAAAAGTTTTCCATATATATGGGATATAAGAAACCATAAATTTGGTCCTAAACTGTCTTGTGCATTTTTATAGGATATAGTGAAAAGTATAAAGGATACAAGTGCCTCCATCTATTTATTCTCAAAATTTTCATTTCTTATTATGTTGTTTCTGATGAGAATGTTTTTCCTTTTAAATCTTTATCTCTTCTGCTTCTATATCATATGCTCTTAACATATTTAATTCTTAGTTTCCTTCTTCTAATAATCTTCTTAATTTAAGTAGTCTTTCACGAATGTCTGCATCGATAAATTCCTTTCCATTTTCATCTGTTGATATTCATCGCTCGAAGTCTATACCAAATTCACCACATGATGCACTTGAGCTCGATAATGTTGGGGTTGATTTTAATGATCAAAATTTGAAGGTCTGAATCTACCTACACTAATGACTGGCTTACATTTTAAACACGTGCTTGCACTTGAGTCTGTTTCTTCCATAAATATGTCACCGCCTTATAAAGCACTAGTTACTCATCCTATGATAACCAAGTCCAAACTTGGAGTTGTTAAGCCAAATCCTAAATGTGCCTGAACAATAACCTTGTCTGCTACAATACCTTGTGAACTGAAAAACATTAAATCAACCTTATCGTATCCTAGGTGGAAAATTGTTATGCTTGATGAACTTGTTGCACTGCATCAAAATGAATCATGACGATTAGTTCCACTCACTCCAGATATGTATGTAATAAGATCAAAATGGGATTTGAAGATCAAACTACGACCTAATGGTACATTAGATCTTCTTAAAGCATGATTAGTCATCAAAGGATATCATCAGATTAGTGGTATTGACTATGCAAAAATGCTCTCTCCTATAATCAAATTAGGTATAATTCTACTCATCTTAACTATTGCTCTTGTGAGACATTGACACATTCGTCAACTCAACCTCAAAAATGCTTTTTTACATAGCAACAACGTTGAAGATATATATATGGAACAACCTCCTGGTATGACTGATCTACAGAAACCTATGTACGTATGTAAGCTCTAACGTGCTTTGTATGGATTAAACAAGCACCATGTGCTTGGTTTGATGGACTCAATGAATTTCTTATATCATATGGTTTCTTTTACAATTAAACTGATCATTCTCTTTTTATTTTTCATTACGATCAAGGTTCACTTGTTGTAATTCTCTACGTTGATGATATGATTCTTACAGGGTCATCCAATATGCTCCATTGTAAACCCATGAATAAATATTTAGAGTTCAAATTCGAACTTACTACAGACATTACTCCTATTATTGATCTCAATCACTTTTGTGGAGTTGTTTGTGCTCTCCAATATCCCTCGTTAACGCAAACAAATCTATCCTATAGTGTCAACTATGTTTCACAATTTATACGCACTCCTATAGTTGCTCATTTAAAATTGGTTTAATGACCCTTTGATATTTAAAAGAAACAATTAACACTAATTTACACATTCCTTACAACACTACAAGAAAATCATACAATAGCAATGGACTATTACTGACGGATAAAAAATTGTGGCTAATTACAGACGAAAAAATAACATCTGTTGGTAAAACTATCGTGAAAATTTTCATTTTACAACAAACAAAATTTTCGTCTGTAAACGTGGATGGAAAACATTCGCACAAATTTATCGACAAAATGTAGCGACAAAATGTCCATATCTGTCAGTAAATCTAGTGGGAACGCTTTCCACAATTAAATAGCATTAAAATTTTATCGACAGATATGCTGTCCGTCGGTTAATTTTACGCAGCGTTGGTTTTGTGCCAATGGTTATTTATTCTGTCGGTGATGTTCCGGTAATTATATGTTGTCCGTTGGTGAATTTTTCACAACGTTTATTTTTGTCGGTGGTTTTATATTCCGTCGGTAATTTTCCAATGGTCTTCTCTTTTTGTTGTTAACTTCAGATTAGTCATTTTGTTAAATGCCAAACAATGTCGTTTGGTTAAATACCAAACGACGTTGTTTCGATTTGAGGTGCCTCCCTTTCGTTTTCTCCTCTATTCCTTGTATTTTTTCCTCTTTCTTATGTCGTTGTTGTTCGTTGTTACCATCCATTGTCACTCGTCTGCATCTCCTCTCCTGGCGCTGTCGCTGTCCATCACACCAGAGTCCCTCTATAACAACGTTAAGAGTGCGCCACATGCTCCAATCAATGCTAGTTGTATCTGCCCCTCTCCTCTCACGTTTCTCTTTCCATTTCTAAGTAATGCTCTCTTCTTCTGCCTCTCTCTTTCTATTTTGTTTTCTTTTTCTACTTCCCAATATTTTTTCTTTATCTTGTGGTTTTAGGTGGTTTTTTGTGTTTGGATTTTGATTCTTGACGTGGGTATGGAGGTATGTTTCAATAATGTGGCTTCTTTCCTCATTTCGTTTTGTTTTTTACTGTGGGAATATGAGGTTGGCTCTCAAAAGAGCCTTTGGGTCATTTTCAGCCAAGTTTAAATTTGTTTGTTGTTCGTTGTATCCATACAAAAACATATCTTCATGTTTTGCTCAAGCATAACACTTTCTGGGATTTTAATTTGAAGTTGTTCATGCAAGTCTCATCTTGATTTTGTTTTAGTGCCTGCAACATTGAGCAATTATCATACAAAGAAGATGTAAAAGTTCCATCACCTAGCTATGAGAGATCTCCAATATGATCCTCTCTTTAAGATTGAGTATGTGGAACATTGTGCATAATGCATTATTATTTAGATTTAAACACTATGTGTAGTTTTGAAATAGAAGTATAGAACTCAAGAATTAAGTTTTTCTTGTTGGTTTCTATGATTTGTAAAGTGGTTTTTGGTTTAAAGTAATACCATTGGTGAATATGTCTCAAGAAACATAATTGATAATAACTTAAGAGTAAGGCATTGAAGGGTACAATTAAGGCCTTTCGTTTGGCTTGGGAGAAAAAAAGAAAATTTTTTCAAATGAAATATAATATTTACAATGATATTATCATTCAAAATAAGAAGTATCAAGTTTGATCTCTCCATTGTTAACTTATCATGTTCAATTGACTTCATATCATTATCATTTTAAGTTCTGATAATGAAATATACCACTAGTTTTTTTCCATCATAATTCAATTTCTTGATGGTACGTCCATGATTTATTTGTCATACATGTCAAGTAACTCAATTTTTATTAATTATTCAATCTAAAACACTAGTTTAGTATTAGAATTACTATTAATTTCTAATTTTTAAATCCAAAAAGTTCATATAATAAAAAAAATTTTAGAGGGCAAACTAATAATAATACACTAGTACTGATGATGTTTTTAATCTTTGAGTAAAGTTTATGTATGTACCCATCTTAAAAAATAACATCATGTGCCTTAAAATTTATGAACTAGTCAGTTAATTTATGACTTAACACATATGTTCTATCTCTGTTTGAATATTGAATTTCTGATTTAACTAGGTTTGACTATTGAATTGGATTCTAATTTATTATATAATTTTAAATAATTGATCAATTGATAATAGATAAAAAAATTATCTATAGATGTTTTCAATACGTAATTAGGATCATACAACCATACAGTTAATAATTAAAAAACAACTTTTGATCTTGAAATTTTGCAATGTTTTTATTTAATTGTTTACACAAATAAGGACTAAATCTTATAGCCTACATTTATTGCTCAAAACAATGTGTCCTAAAATGATTATTTAATTGCTTGAAACTTATTAGTAAGCCTACCAGAAGGATTTACTCCCTTTCTTTAGTTATGCATGTCAAAGTAAACTAGAAGGCATCACTTAACTACATGTATAGTTACTCAAATTTGTCATCATACTGTAAGCCTTCACTGGTAATTTAAATGTCTTTTTGTAAATGTCTCCTTTAATATTACTCTAGTAAAAGGATTAAATAGGTCGATGAAAGTTTGTTCATGATCTTACTCCTATAGCATGATGGACCACATCAGTTTATGATGTTGTATTAGAACAAGTGTATTATATTAAACATTTCATATTCTTTTTCGCAGGCCCTATATTGTGTTGGAAAGTGACGCTTATCTTTCTTCGTTATAGTCTGAAGTTGTCCATCCATCCAAGTTGGTCGTCCAACTAATATTTACCATATGTATTGCTTTTTTAATGCAATTATGATACCTTCAAAATTTGTGTGAATGTAAAGGTCTCGATTGTAAATACATTTATGGATCGAACATTAATAAAGACAAACCTGTATCCATTGTTTAGCGACGTTCTTGACAAGGATTTATTCCCTCTCGTCTTCTTTCTCTTAATATATTTCTTTGATGGTTAAGAAT
>JAOQML010000198.1:0-85392 GCA_027568935.1 Erythroxylum urbanii | reverse complement strand
AAACCACTTGAAAAAGGAAGGGAGTAGAGTAGAGCTAAGTAGCTCGAAACGGTAAGACTCCTTACGGGAGTATGATATAGTCTGATCTTAATAGCAATATTAAGCTGCTCTTTTGAGCGAGTATAAACTAACGAATTATACTGAACAACCTTGTGGCAATTATCAATGGCTTTACTGGACGAAGCACAACAGCTAACACAGTCTCAAGTAGTGTACATCATGTCCAGACTTCGATCAGAAGCTGCAATGCGCCCTAAGATGCGTATGACATGCAATCCTGCTGGTAAAGGTCACTGGTTAACTAACTGGCTTGAATGGTACTTGCTACCAAGTGGTTTACCTGATCCAGATAAGTGTGGTGTACGCAGGTATTTCACTATGCGTGACAACGAAATGATATGGGCAGATACTGAAGAAGAACTAAAAGAACAAATCCCCGGATGTTCACCACTTAGTTTCACTTTTATTAACGCTAACGTATACGACAATCCAGTTCTAATGGAACGCCAACCAGAATACGTAGCATGGTTAGAAGGACAAGATCGTGAAACTAAAGAAGCTCTATTGTACGGCAACTGGTATGTTACTAAACAAGCTGAAGGTTATTTTAAAAAGAAATGGACACCTGTTGTAGATAGTGCTCCGTTCTCTGCCAAGCGTGTACGTGCGTATGACTTCGCTGGTTCATTAAAAGACGAAGTAAACAAAGACCCTGATTACACTGCTGGTGTTCTCTTGAGTAAAACTAAAGATAGCAAATATACAGTAGAACATGCTACCAGAATGCGCGAAAGATTCCACACAGTAGAGCAGTTTATTTTTAAACAAGCTGAAATTGATGGTACGGACGTAGCTATTGTTCTTCCAGTCGATGCTGGTGCTGCAGGTAAAGCATACGCTAGTTCATTGCAAAAACAACTAGCAGAAAAAGGTTACTATGTCAAGTTATATCCTTCTAGTACAAAAAGTAAACTAATTAGATTCCGTCCGTTCGCTTCTGTATGTGAAGCCGGATTCGTTGAGGTAGTTCACGGACCTTGGAACGAGTGGTACTTTGATGAGTTAGAACAGTTCTTAGGTGACGGTAAACAACACGACGATGCACTTGATGCTACCGTGTCTGGTTTCTGGTTCTTGAACCAAGGAAATCAATTACCTGATTTTTCGTTAACTGCTCTGGAAACACCACAGACTACTCAGATATTTACTGGTTATAACTCATCTTCTGTTGTACCACAATCATTTCAATCTTTACCTAGTTTTAAGTTCTAATTTACTTAGCCATTTTCTAAAATTATAACCCAAATAAAGGAGCCAAATGGCTACACGTAAAACAAAAGAAACAATCGAAAAAGCGTCAATGCACACCACGGATTCACCTGAGAGGTTCAGGTTATCGGAGCTTGGGAGACTAGGTATTAGTACTGTAGGTGGTATCACGAACGAAGAAATCAAACGTGAACTGAACTGGCCTACTAGTATTAAGACTTACCGAACCATGAACTATCATGGAACAATTAATTCTGCCATGACGTTGTTCGATAATATCATAGGTAAAGCTACTTGGAATGTGATTCCACCTAAAGATGCTACCGAAGAAGAAAAGAAACAGTGCCAAGCTATTGAAACCATGAAGGATGACATGGAAGGGACATGGGCTGAGTTTATCCGCGATGTACTCAGTATGAATATTTATGGATTCTCTGTTCACGAGAAAGTGTATCGTCGTAGACTTATCTCTAATGGTAGTAAGTACAATGACGGTATTATCGGATGGAAGAAACTACCTATTCGTGCTCAAGAAACAATAGAAAAGTTTATCTTTAGTCCAGACGGTAATGATATCCTTGGTGTTAAGCAAAATCTTAGTGCTGTTGATGATAGTTACAACCGTTTCTCAAACAGAGTAGCTAACGAGATTGTACTCCCAATGTCCAAGGTGTTACTATTCCGCGCAGGTAAGCATAGAGGTGATCCTTTTGGTAAATCACCACTAAGGGAAGCTTATCTTGCTTGGCGATTCCTAACTGCACTTGAAGACTTAGAAGCTACTAGTATTTCTAAGGATGTATCTGGATTACCTGTGTTGTATTTACCTCCACAATATCTTTCAGAAGACGCAAGCCCTGCTCAGAAAGCCATCAGAAGTTATTATGAATCGGCAATGCGCAATCTGCAGATGAATCAGCAGTCGGCTATGATTTTACCTAACGCTTTTGATGAAGTATCTAAGCAACAATTATTTAAACTAGAACTACTGTCAATGGATGGTAAGAAGCAGTTCGATATTTCTAAGGTAAAAGAATACTACAAGAATAGTATTGTTACATCATTATTCAGTGATGTATTACTGCAAGGTCAATCACAAGTTGGTTCCTTTGCTCTTGGTTCACTTAAGAATAGTATGTCAGGTGCAGCAGCAGAATCAATGATTCGTGTTATCTGTGATGTACTGAATGAAGACCTAGTAAAACAAACATATATCCTAAATGGATGGCCTTTAGAACGTATGTGTAAATTAGATTACGATAATCTAGACGACACCGATCTGGAAAGTGTAAGTAAAGCGTTCCAACGCTATTCTAGCACAGGTTTGCTTGAACTTGATCGTGAAGTACTTAATTCAGTACGTAACTCACTTGGTATTGATGAACTACCTGTTGATCTTGAACCACAAACAGATATTCTCACAGGAAACACTTCTAAGTCTGGTGAAGGGATGAAGACCGCTGGTGAAGGTACGTCACTCTCACCTAATGGGAAAGACACTTCAAGTAATAACACAGAGAACGTAGGTTAAACATGGAATACAACATAAGTATAGATAAAGGTTTAACCTTTAACGAAACAGTAGAGATTCAAAATGACTTAGGAGAACCCGAAGACTTGACAGGAAGTACTTTCTTGATGCAAATCAGGGATTATACTTTCTCTGTTGACTACAGATTATCGGCTACTGATTCTAATGGAATGCTTGAGGTTACCCCACTTCTAGGTGTGATTAATATCAAGCTACCTCCATCTGAAACTGACAAGTTAGCAGTTAGTAAAGGTTCATATGATTTAATCCAGACTAAATCTACTGGTGAAAAAGTAAAAATCATTTATGGAAATGTTACTGTTCTACAGACTGTGAGTAGAACATGATTGTTGTAGTACGACCAAATACTAAAGTAGTAACGGTAGTTCCTGCTGTGAGTGAAGTTGTAGTAAATAGTCCAATTACTGCTCTAAATCAAATGAATGATATAGATATCTCTAACCCAATGGACGGAGATATCCTTAAATATGAGGACGGTGAGTGGATTAATTCATCAGAATCAGTGAGTAATGTGGATGGTGGGACTTTCAATTAAGGAAAAGAAATGACAAGAATTCAATTAAAACGTGGCTTAAAAGCTAATTTACCAACAAGTGGGATGTTAGCTGGTGAAGTTCACGTTACTACCGACAGAGGTACTCTGCACGTAGCTACAGATGCTACTAATAAACTTAATATTGTTCCAGCTATTGATGACCTAGTTACACTAGCTAGTGTAGATGGTGCTGCCGATTTACTAATTATTCATGACGTTAGTGGTACTGGTCAAAAAGAAAAGAAAATTACTGTAGATGCATTTAAAGCATCACTTAATATTCCAGCAGCTAGTACAGACGAAAAGGCAGCAGTTGTTTCAGGTGGCACTAGTGGTTATCTATGGGGTACTGACGGTACTGACGGTATTCTAAGAATGAATACTTCTATGCAAATGAGTAAAGATGCAGGTAATGGGTTCGTCACTTTAGCTGTAGGAACAATCGACTGCGGTACTTACTAAAATGCCAAAAGTAATAACTAAACATTCAAGCACAGCTAGTGCAGTACCTGTTGCTGCAGATTTAGAAGTAGGTGAATTAGCTGTTAATACTTTTGATGGTAAGTTATTCACTAAGCATACAGATAATTCCATTAAAGACCTTAGTGGTTCAGGTGGGAGTGCTACAGTAACTGGTAGAGGAAACTTTACAATAAATTTCGGTTCAGGAGAAGGCTCAAACGAGGCTACAGCTACTGTTTCAGGTCAAACCGATATCCTTAGTACTTCTGTAGTAAATATAAGCGTTAAAGCCGATTCTACTAGCTCTAATCACTCTGCCAACGATCATAAATACCTACCAGCGTTCTGTTCTTTCTCTGTAGGCACAATCACTGATGCAACAGGTTTTTCTGTATATGCAACATCAGAACATAAATTAACAGGTACTTGGACAGTTCACTACAACTGGATTCAGTAATATAACAAGGAATAAATAATGGCTTTAGACTCAAAAATAGTAGGTGCTGTTACAGGTACTGGTGCTGATGTAAATGCATCCAATCAATTAAAAGTTGCACTGGAAACGGATGCAGCAACTAACCCTGAAAACGTAGGTGGAATTCGAATCTTCGGAGAGAATGATGCAGGACAGTTAACTGGTAGTCCAGCTTTGGTTTCTCCAGAAGTAGATATTGATTATAGACTTCGTGTTTCTCAAGACTTAATGCTTGACGATGAAGTGTTTAATTACACTGCACAAAACACAGGTAAACATCAGTATTCAAACGCAACAATGACCGCAGCTTGGACTGCAGGACAACTAACTTTAAATGCTTCCAGTATTACGACAACTACTACTGGTTCCCAAGTTGCTACTTATGCATGTTTTCCAAATAACGGTACAAATACATTAAGTGCTGATATTGAAGTTGCATTCAGTGCTCAACCACAGGCAAACGTTTTTGTTGAAATTGGTTTAGGTCTACCGGGTACTGCAACAACATCACCCACGGATGGTGTATTCCTTAGATTAAATAGTTCTGGACTACATTTGGTAGCATCCAACAATGGTACTGAAACTGTTACTGATGCCCCATTAGCTGATGGTGTTGGTGTATGGCAATATGATGTAGATAAGAAGTATCAGTTTATTGTTTACCAAGGTATGACTAAGGCTGTATTCTGGGTTAATGATGGCACAGGTGTTGTTCAATTAGGTGAAATCCCATTACCTTCGAGTCAAGGTCGTATGACAATGGCTCAAGGTTTACAGTTCTTTATTAAGCAACGTATTACTGGTGGTGCTGCAGGCGGTGTACTACAAACTAAAGTTGGTGCTTATTGTGTACGTATCGGTGGTTCTAATTTAACTTCCACCTTCAGTACTCAAGGCAACCGTATTTATGGTAGTTATCAAGGTGCCTCTGGTGGTACTATGGGTAGCTTGGCTACTTATCCTAACAGCACTAATCCAACAGCCGCTGCACCATCTAATACTGCTCTGACAGTTAACTTACCCGATGGTTTAGGTGGCCAAGGTTCAGTAATTGCAGCAGCTGCAGCCGTAACAGATGGTATCTGGACTAGTTATCAAGTACCAGTAAACTCAGTTAATATTGCAGGTCGTAGGCTCGTTCTGCGAGGATTGAAACTAGACTTAGTTAACTTAGGTGCGGCAGTTGCTACCACAGCTACTGTAATTCAATTTTCACTAGCATATGGTCATACTGCTGTTTCATTGGCTACTGCTGAAGCTGCAACGACTAAGGCACCTCGTAGAATCCCTATTGGTATTGCAAGTTGGGCAGTAGGTGCAGCAATCGGTACACCACCTCAAAATGGTTTAATCGAATTGGATTTGGGTGATGCTCCTGTGTTTGTTAACCCCGGTGAATTTGTTGCTGTAGTGGGTAAATTCTTAGTCGGTACTGCAACTGCTTCCCGAGTAATTAACTTCACTTATACCCCGATTTATGGTTGGGAGTGACTGTGGTTATTATTTCTAGGAAAGAAGCATTGTCGTTGGGTCTAAAGAAATTCTACACAGGAAAGCCTTGTAAACATGGTCACATTTGTGAACAGTATGTTTCATCTAGTTGTGTTATATGTGTTTCTGATAATGCTTCTAAATGGAAGAAAGAAAATAAAGAGCGCCACGCAGCTTTAAACAGAAAATCTTTCAGAGCTAGTCCTAAACAACAAGCTGCACACAATGCTGAATCACTACTTAGAGCTAAAAGATTTCCAGAAAAAGGTAGGTACGCTGCAGCTAAACGCAGAGCTATGAAACTACAAGCTACTCCACATTGGGCTAACCAAGAGGCAATAAAACAAATCTACAAAGAAGCAACTGAAAAAGGAATGCACGTAGACCACATAGTTCCTCTTAACAACCCTTTAGTTTGCGGATTACATTGTGAATTTAATTTACAAATACTACCTGCAACTGAGAATCTTAGGAAAAGTAATAAATTTACTTCTATTTAATACTATATTTACATACTCAGAGTTATTTAACTAGTAATTCTGATTATTGTGTGGTATAATTACTACAAGGCGTATATTTTAAAGGATACTATGAATAATAAAATTAACACTAAGGTCCAAGTCGCCAAGGCATTAAACGAAGAACTTAAGCAAGTAACTTATGTTGCTATGCTTCCCGGAGTAGATTTACACGGTGATGAAGTTGATCTAGAAGATATCAGAAAAGCTAAGGAGTCGTTTAATAAGTCGGCAATGCGCCCGAACTTGTTTCACGTAACAATGACTGATTCATTTGAGACAATAGAGTCATACTTGGCACCTGCTGATATGGTTCTAAATGGTAATGCTGTTACCAAAGGTACATGGTTAATGACCCTTCAAGTTCATGATGACGATGTATGGCAAATGATTAAGGATGACGAAATCACAGGACTCTCAATTGGCGCAATGGCACTTACTGAGAAAATTGAAGATTAAATTATAACATGGCTAGGTTGATCCCCGAAAAGATAGTTCGTCACTGTCCTGCCAGTGTTTTTTAAAACGACGCAATTAAGGACGTAAATTATGAATAATGAAAATATCTTCTATGTTTATTTACATAGACGAAAAACTGACAAAAAGGTGTTTTATGTTGGTAAGGGTAAAGAATCTAGGGCTTATAGTGCAAGTGATAGAAATAATCACTGGCATAACGTTAAAAATAAACACGGATTAATTGTTGAAATTGTTTTTGATAATTTATCTGAAAAAGAAGCATTTCAAGTAGAAGTAGACACTATTTTAGAAATGAAATGCTTTGGTTACCCTCTTTGTAATATGACAAATGGAGGGGAAGGTGTTTCAGGTTTAAAACAAACTTCTGAGCACATTGCAAAAAGGGTAGCTAAAAATACCGGGCGCACTCGCCCCGTGAGTGCGATTGAATCTACTCGTAATTCTTTAGTAGGTCATAGATTAAGTTTAGCAAGTAAGGAAAAACTACGTATTGCAAATATACCATCAGTGGTATTTTCAATTATTAGTAAAACCCTCCGCAGTTACACAACGCGGAAACGCAATACTTCAAATAAAAACAGTTTTAAACGTAAAGACACGACAGACTATTCCATTTATAAATTTAAAAGAGATTCTGATAATTTAATGTTTATTGGAACTAGACTAGGAATTTGTAATAAATTTGAATTAAATCAGAAAGATTTTGGTAAATTATTCTACGTAAAAGGAAGAATAACAAGTCAAGGTTGGAGAATTATAAAGGAAACAAATGACAACAACACAACGTAAAGCAAAAAGAAAATTAACTAACATTGATTTCTCTGGTGAAACTTCTCACATTGCATTGGTACATGCAGATCAAGGCGGTCCCGCGCATGGTGCAGATTATAAACTTGCGTTAAAAAATACCAACTTCAGTCCAGAGTTTATTGAGAAAATGCAGCAAATTAGAGTAACACTTTCTGTTCCTGATTTTCTTGAGAAATTCTTCCATTTATACGGTAGTGATGCAGAAGTCCTAGCGCGAATGATGGGTTATGTGCCTGAAGAAGAAGATGAAACAGAATATGATTCCAATTGGTATGAGAACTATATTCAGGAAAAATTAGATTCATTTGAAATTCTCAAATCATTAAAAGATGCAGACTCAGTACCTAGTACTTTATCTAAATTAAACGAAACACAATACTTGTCTTTACTAACGGATCAGTTCTTAATTGAAAAAGCACTGAAAGAAATCGACAAGAAAAAAGAATCTGAATTAGTGGCTAAAGCCCCTGAGTCAGATAACTCGACACACGCTAGCGTTGAGAAATCCGTTGAGGTATCTACCTCTAGAAAAACTAAGTCAAAGGAAAAACCCATGATCAAAGACGTTAAGGTGGATGACTCCACTAAGATTGAAAAATCAGCAACAGAACTTAGCCTAGAACTACTACAGAAGTCATTTGATGAATCTAAAGTGGAACTACAAAAGGCTCAAGAGTTAATTGCTACATTCAAACAAGAAAAACAAGAACTAATCAACAAGTCCAAAACAGCACAATTTACTGCTGTTATCAAGGATGAAAAGTTAAGTGCTCCGATTGTTAAAGCTGCACTTGCACTTGAATCTCAAGAAGATTTTGATGCCCTATTAGGTGCTGTAACTGAAATGCAATCTGAGATTACAAAACAAAAAGAAGCGGTAGAAAAGTCCGGTTTGTTCAGCGAACAAGGTGCTACTGTTACCGAAGATAACCAAGTCAAGGAAAGTGCTGTTGCGCGTATCCTTAAAGCTAAACAAGCTAAATAATTTAAATAAGGAAAATATAACATGTCCGTAATTGCAACCGATACACTACGCATTTCTAACCTAGTAAAGAAAGAACAATGGGCTGAACTAGGTTACTGCCGCGAAGTAGTAACTGTAAATGAAGCTGCTATTAAGACCTACGCTGTTGGTACAGTTCTAGGTAAGGTAACTGCTGATGGTAAGTACAAGATTGCTGTACAAACCGCTGTAGATGGCTCTGCTGTTGCTGCTGCTATTGTACTAGAAGATAAGACTATTGCAGCGACCACTGATACCAAGTTAGTCGTAATGACCCGTGGACCAGCGAGTATTAGTGCAGGTGCTCTAGTTCTAGATGCTTCTTATGATCTAGACGCAGAGAAAGCTGTAGTTTATGCTGCGTTTGAAGCTGCACGTATTCAAGTATTGAATAAGTCTGCTTAATCTAACATAATAATAACAAGGAAAATATAAAATGGCAACTATTCGCTCTTATACTAAAGCTTTTGAAGTAGTCGATTACACAAGTGAACTACAACTAATCCCGAACAGCTGGACAATTCTGAATGATTCAGGCCTGTTCTCTGAGGAATTCCTGAGCACAAACACCATCACCTTTGAAGAACAAGCACAAACACTTGGTCTAATTGGTGACCAATTCCGTGGTGCTAAACCACAAGCTAACAAGGATGACAACCGTAAGATTCGTTCTTATCCTATTGCCCACTTTCCAGCCGTTGATGCTGTTAAGCCTGAAGATATTCAGGGTAAGCGGGCCTACGGTTCTAACGACATGGCTGAAACTGAAGCTGCGGTGCTAGCACGTAAGATGCAGCGCATCCGTCGCAATATGGATATTACCTTAGAAGTCGGGCGTTTTAGCCTATTAACTACTGGTAACCTATATGCCCCAAATGGCACTATTGCTGGTAACGTTTTTACTGATTTCGGTATCACTCAAACTTCAGTTGACTTTGTTCTCGGCACCGCCACCACGGATATTGTAGCTAAGGTAGAAACCATCATTGCAGCCATGCAAGACAACGCAAATACAGGTGATGTTATCACTGGTGTTATCGGTTATTGCTCTCCTGAATTCTTTGCTAAACTTATCTCTCACGCTAAAATCGTTGATGCATATAAGTATTTCAGTGCAACCGAAGGTCAGATGATCCAACGTAATCGTGCTGGTGGTAACAACGGTCTATATCGTGAGTTCACCTATGCAGGTATTCGCTTCGTTGAAGTTCGTACTGTACTAGCAGGCCAGCGTCTAATTCCTGTAGGTGAAGCAGTGTTTGTACCTACTGGTACAACTGATACCTTCGTGTCATATTATGGTCCCGCCAACCGCCTCGATTTTGTAAATACAATTGCAGAGCGTGGCTACATGTGGGCTTGGAGAGACCCTAAAGGTCTTGGTATTGATATTGACTCTGAGTTTAATGTGACCTCGATTGTACGACGCCCAGCACTTTTGGTGAAAGCTACAACGAGTAACTAATCTTAATTGATTAACTAGCCTTTTAATTAAGGCTTTCTACTGTAGAGTATTGATTAAGTTCAGTACTCTATGTTAGAATATGCACTGGCTACCTCGACGGAGGGAAAAGAAGGCCCCTCACCTTCCTGCCAGTTCTATTAACGAGGTTTATTTGAGGAAATAAATGAACAATTACTATGTATATTTGCATAAATCAGTTAAAACAAACACTGTATTTTATGTAGGTAAAGGAATTAACAATAGGGCTTACTCCAGAAAAGCGCGAACAAAACAATGGTTAAATATTGCTAACGATGGTTATATTGTCGAGATATTTAAAGATGGTTTATCATTCTCAGAAGCAGAAGATAAAGAATCAGAATTACTAGAATTTCCAGACTCGTCTTGGCAATTAGTAAATGTATACAAGAGTCGTATACCTTCAATATTATTAGATATTACGAAACATGTTTACTATGATACATCTAGTCCAACATACTTACGTTGGAAATATGAGACTGCTAGAGGTAAAAGAAAATTAGATGGAGTAGCTGGAAGCCTTCAATCTAATGGGTACTCTGCACTAATGATAGATAGAAAAACATATTTAGCACATAGGATAATTTGGACTTTATTTAATAACAAAGAAATTCCTAGAGGGTATGTAATAAATCACATAGATTGTGATCCTAGTAATAATAACATTAGTAATTTAGAATTAGTTTCTTTTGCAGAAAATGCTCGTAAAAAGAAATGTCACAAATTAGAAACCACTGGTGTAAATAAAACTAAAACTTGTCCTAGAGATAAAGGTGTGTTCTACTCTTATACAGGTACTTGTACTATTAATGGTAAAGTAGTAAATAAAAGTTTTGCTATTCTAAAATATGGCGAACAAGAAGCCTTCCGATTAGCCTGCGAATGGCGCAAAGAACAAATCAGACTACTGAACGAACAAGGCGCAGGTTATACCGAACGTCACGGAACATAATAAACCAACCCGTTAAACTCGGGTTGTCACTAAAGGATAACCCAAATGCCAACATGGACAGATATTCAGAAGGTTCGTATCGAAGTATCCGACCTCGACCCAACCTTCCCTTTACTAACCGACGATACATACGCATATTACTTAGAAAAGAACAACAATAGTATTCCTCGTACATCTCTAGATGCTGCACGGACAATACTACTACTCTTATCTCAACGAGGAAATGAGACTGCTGATATCTTCTCAATAAGTGGTTCTAAAACTGCAGAACAATACAGATTAGCTCTGCAGATGTATATCAAAGATCAAGCACTGAATCCAATAAACCAAAATGTACGCGGCTATGTTGGTGGTGTATCCCTCAGTGATATGCAAGCTAACGACGCTAACCTAGACAATAACATTGTAAGTTCCCCTAGTAATTCTTCACTTACACCAACGGGAACTTTCAGTAGCTTTCCAACGAAACCATTTGAGGTATAACCATGAGTTTCCTAACCGCTACTCAAGGCGCATTATCACGCCACGGTTTGAATTTAGTTTATTCTTCAGTTACAACTGGAGCTTACAACGTAGAAACAGGTACTACAACCAACACTAGTGTAAATTACACTCTACGTATGTACCCAAAACAAATGATCATTAATAATTATAACTATCCTGCTCTTGTCGGAAAAGAAGTAATCATGTTCTACTTGGCTAACCCTCCATTAGCATTCACTCCTAAGTTAAACGACGAAATAGCCTACAAAAGCGCTGTATACCACGTTCAGAGCTATCAAGAGCATATGGCTAATAGTGCGGTAACACTTTATAGAATAATCGCTGTAAAGGGTTAACATCATGATCAGTGCTGACGTAAGTAAAACTCTGGAAAGCCTAAAGAAAGCTCATGCTGAAATTGTTAGACGTATGGAGAACATGGTTCGTGGATTCGCATACGAATTCGCAATGACTGCCGTAAGTAACACACCATTAGGTGATGATGAAAAATACTTCAAGTTGTATCAACGCAGAACTTACTTACAACCTATCGCTGGTTTCGCACAAGGTAGCTGGCAGGTTAGTAATTCAGGATCATTACAACAACAAGATTTGTACTCCGGTTCTGCTGCAATATCTAAAGTTCAATCGGATATGCAGGATTATAAATTAGGTCAGTCTTTTACTATAGGTAACACAGGGCCTTATATTATCAATCTTGAGAATGGATCATCCAATCAAGCCCCCGAAGGTATTACTCGACCAACAATAGACCAAGTAATGTCAGCTCATAAAATTAACCTACTCAGATACTACCAACAATAAAGGCGCTTATGGCAGAAATACTAAATATTAAAAAAGCACTAGAGCGTAAGTTATCTCAGGTTACAGGTTCTGTTCCTACAGCACATGAAGGTGTTGAGTTTACTCCACCAGTTAATGCAATGTACCAACGTACACAAATTGTTTTTAACAACCCACAAGACCCTAGTTTTCCAATTGGATACCACAGAGAAAACGTACAGTTTCAAATATTCATCTGTGATATCAGAGGTAAAGGTACAGCATCAGCTATTACTCGTGCTGAACTACTAAGAACAACATTCCATAAAGGTTGGAGTACAACCGAAGGTAATGTATTAATTAGATCACTGGAAACTCCTAAAGTTGGTTCTGTATTTATTACTAATGATAGGTTAATTGTACCAGTGTTAATTGACTTAACTTGCGAAGTTAATACTTAAATTAACTTTATTAAGTTAATACATAAAGTAGACTCGTAGATTAATACGGCAGCTATGCCTGAATAGCATATTTTGCAAAATATAAACAAAGGAAAATAAATTATGGCAACAAAAGCAAAAGGCGTTAGTAAGCAAGTAGCTATTAAGAAAGAAACAACTTTCGGTGTATTAGCTGGTGCTGCTGGTGCTAAATTACTTCGCAGAACATCTGCGGATTTTAACAGTACTCGTGAGTCGTACCAAAGTGAAGAAATCCGCACAGATATGCAAGTAGCTGATTTTCGTCTTGGTGTAAAGAGTACCGATGGTTCTTTATCTGGTGAATTATCTCCCGGTTCTTATACTGAATTAATCCAAGCTGTTCTATCCAAGGATTTCGTAGCTGGTGGTACTACTGCTAGTGCTTCTATCACAATCGCTGGTCCAACTCTAGGATTATATACTGTAACTCGTGCTGCTGGTGACTTCTTAGCCGATGGTTTTAAAGTAGGTGAAGTTGCTCGTTTAACTGGTGCTGGTCTAGACTCAGCTAACGTAGGTAATAACCTGTTAGTAGTCAATGTAGCTGCATTGGTTCTTACTGTTCGTTTACTAAGTGCAACTGCACTAGTAGCTGAAGGTCCAATCGCAACTGTAGCTGTTGCTAGCACTGGTAAAGAAACCCTGATTCCTTTAACTGCTCATACTGATGAGAGTTTTACAGTAGAAGAATGGTATTCTGATATTGCTCAATCTGAAGTTCATACTGGTGTTAAAGTAGGTACATGGAATGTTTCTGTCCCGGCTACTGGTCTAGTTACTACTGACTTTACGTTAATGGGTAAGGGTCTAGCACAAACGGGTACTTCTCAATACTTCACATCTCCAACTGCACTGAGTACAACTGGTATTGTAGCTGCTGTTAATGGTGCTGTTATTATCAATGGTTCTACCACTACCGCGTGCGTAACTTCGTTTGACTTTAGCACAGATCGGGCCATGGAACCTTCACAGTGCATTGGTTCTGAAAGTGCAGAAGCAATCTTTACTGGTACAATTAGTGTAACAGGGAACGTAAGCTTGTACTGGGAATCAGGAGAAATTCGTGACCTGTTTGAGAACGAAACGAATAGTACATTAGTGCTTGCTTTAGCCACAGGTGAAGAAAAGAATGCTGGCGTTATGACTTTCGTTATGCCAAAAGTTAAATTTTCAAGCTTCTCCAAAGCTGATACAGACATGGGTATTGTAGCTACCGCTGCATTTACTGCTGTTCTGAACGATGTTACTACTACTGGTTTACCTGCGTCAACCATCCAAGTTGTTGATACTGCTGTAGTCTAACAATTAAATCTTAAATAAACCCCAAGTTCCTTAATTGGTTCTTGGGGTTTTCTTTTGGTTCATACTATACGATTTAACTTGATTATTTTAGACATGTATGTTATAATTGATTCATAGCGTGATTATATTAATAACTCATTCTACCATAAATTAACCAATCCAAATACTTTCAAAGGAAATACTATTGGATGAAACGAAAGGAAATATACAATGCTTGATCTTAAAGTAAAAAATCTATCTGAAACCTCTGAAGCTGGCTATGAGCTAGAGTTGAGCTACCCCGGAAGTAATGAACGTACTGGTGCTTTTATCAAAGTACGTGGCTCTGAATCTAAAGCTGCTCGTGCATACGCTCGTAAGAAGTATACAGAGTACCGCCAAAAAGAACTCATGGCTAAACGTAAAGGTCGGGATGAGGAAATGTCCCTAGAAGATGCCGAAGATATGGCTATTGAATCATGCATTGTTCGTATTATCTCTTGGCGTGGTGTTGGTGAAGCCGGTGTTGAAGTACCATTTACTAAAGAAAATGCTGAACGTATTCTACGTGAACATAGCTGGATTCGCACTCAAATTATGGAAGAATCCGAACAACTCCTAAACTTTCAGTGAAGAGGATGTAGTTCAAGCTAAGTTGTATGCCGAGCAAGAGTTCAAATTATCTCTTCCTCAATCAGACGGTAAAACTTTGCGTGAACACTTGGAAGCAGTTGAGAGAATAACTAAGAAAAGACCACAAGAACTAACTAATCAAATTGAACTACCAGAATCAATGGTTAGTTGCTGGCACTGGTTCTTATCTCTCAACAACACACGATCTTCTGGTTTCGGTGCATCCCCGATAACTTATACAGAAATGTGGTGTTATTTTAATCTGCATGACATAGAGCCAAATCAATGGGAATTGAATGTCATAAAAATGTTTGATTCTATATCATTGTCTATGAACAGAGAACAAGAAGAAAAGAACAAAAGCAAGAACAATAAAAATAAATAAATTACAGCTTCTTCGGAGGCTGTTTCTTTAAGTGAATTACATTAGTTTATTTAAAGAAAATATAACGAAGGCTAGATTAAGAAGTCATGAGCTTAATTGAACGGTGTTTCCTCTAGCATCTGCCTTAGTTCTTCATAGAGTATCATAAGAGGGATAAATAATGAATGAAGAAAATAATTCCTATGTGTATCTGCATAGGTTGGTTGAAACAAATAAAGTTTTCTATGTAGGTTTGGGCAGAGGTAAACGGATGTATTCCAGACATGGTAGATCAAAGCCTTGGATGAAAATTGTACAAGAAAACGATTGGTACTATACTGTAGTTAAGTCTAATATGTCGCGAAATGAGGCTGCAGAATTAGAAGTTTCTTTGATTAAAATATATAACCCACATGGGAATGTGGTTAGAAGTAAAATGGAGCCACGATCACTGTATAGTGATTTAAATTTTCTACAAGACAACTATTTGTATGATGAATCAGTCCCATCGTGTCTCAAACATAAGATTGGTAATAACAATATAAATAAGAATAAAAAGAGAGTCTCTGGACAAATGGCTGGGAGTTTTAATTCTAATAATGGTAGATATACGGTGCATTGTAACGGTAGAAATATATTTACTCATAGAGTTATATGGTACTTAGTCACAGGGGACGACCCTGTAGGTTTTGTTATAGATCACATAGATGGTGATCCACTTAACAATAAAATAAATAACTTACGCAAAGTAACTAACGCTGATAATAATAAAAACGTAAAATTGAAGAAGAATAATTCAAGTGGTTATAAAGGTGTAAGTCTTATTCGTAATAAATATTATTGTGCTACTTATAAATACAACAACGAGGATTACACTAAACATTTCACAATTGATAAATTTGGTAGAGAATTATCGTTAGCTTTAGCAGTTGAATATAGATTTAGAAAAATGCAAGAATTAGTTCATCTTGGTGAAAACTATACAGAAAGACATATAGGTAGATACTCCAAACTACCTATACTTGAAAAGTTCAGTGAAGTCGAGATACTGGCAATGTTCAATGATGACTTATGTATTAAAAATAAATCGGGCAAAACAGGTATTTCTTTCTTATCTTGTAAAGGTAATGATTTCTGGGTGGTTTCTATTAACAGAAAGAAAACTAATTTCTCTGTAACTAAATTTGGAAATAATTTAGCGAAGAATTTGGCGTTTGAGTATCTGAACAGGTACGAGGGTAGTGAACATAAATCTGTACAAGGTTATTCATTGAATGATACAAATATTATGCTTGCAAATAAAACCAGAGCTTCTAATATTTCAGGATTTCATGGTGTTACATTTTATGTCCAATCTGGAAGTACCTCGGCCAGAGCCCAAAAAGTTTCAAACGGTAAACATTATTCTAAATCTTTCAATTGTAATAAAATGGGTATAACCTGCGCCCTGCATTCTGCATTAAAGTGGTTAAAAGAATTTAATAAAGAATAAACAAGGATAACAAATGCTTTCACTTGATACGTTGAAATTTTCTGTCGAGACTAACGAACTAGACACCGCAGCTAAAAAGATTGAATCACTAGGCACAGCTATATCTGCACTTTCTGTGGATTTAGCTAAGCTAGATAAAGCATCCACTACTGCTGCTAAATCACAAAAGACAATCGCAAATGCTGCCGAAGATGCAGCTAAAGCTAATGAACAACAAGTTAAGTCAACTGAAGCTGTAACTGAAGCTACTCGTAAACGCCAGTCTGTAGAAGAACGTCAAGCTGCCATTACTCGGATAATGTCCGAGGGTTTCTCCCGTGGTCAATCATCTATTTTAGCTACTGCTGAAGCCCTAGGTGAAGCCACAGAGCGTACTGCTGAATACTTGAAGACTCAACGTGCAATGCAGGGGGTTTCGCCGTTCGATAAATCATTAGGTGCAGCTACTGTATTTGCTAATGAGCTAAGAGTGATGACTATAGCTAATGACTTGTATGCTAAAGGTCTTGGTTTTACTGGTACGCAACTACAGGAATTAGGTCGTGAGCATGTTCGATTAACTGAACAATTTAAAGTACAAGGTAAAGACTTAAAAGGGTTAGACGCAGAATTCAACAATATTGTTACCTCCGCTAAACAGGTAACAGATGCTGAGAATTCAATGGCATTGTCCATGAAGCAAGCAGATAAAGCTAGCAGTGATGCAGGTAAAGCTAATAACTTTCTTGCCCGTGAAATGCAGCGTGTTGATAGTGTTTTAACTGGGTTTAATGATAACCTGAACGTTACTTCCAGTAATCGACTAATGAAGTTCAGAGAACAACTAAGATTATCTGGAACTGATGCTGCAACAGCAGCTACTATGTTAAAAGGCTATGAAGAAAAACTAAAGACTATTAATTCTGTAAGTCAATCTAAAGCTAAGAACAGTAGAGAAGATGAACTTAAATATTTAGCTAGAGCCACAAGCGTCCAGTTGGGTGATATTGGTATTTCATTAGCTGGAGGCCAAAATCCACTATTAGTTCTCATTCAACAGGGCGATCAGCTTCGTGGAGTTTTGAACCAAGTATCAGCCAACGGTAATGAAATGCAGAAAGCTTTATCAATGGCATTCGGTCAGATTGTAACTGGTAGTAAAGACGTTGTAGTGGCTCTTGGTTCATTCGTAGTTGGTGCTTTTGTTGATTCTGGTAGAGCAATTGCAAACTTCGGAGCTGATATTTTAGGAGTATCTGGAGCTATCGAGAGATTAAAAGCTGTAAAGTTCGCAGAATGGGCTGCTGAAGGTGAAGCTGGGTTTAGTAAAATCAGTAGAGCAATGAGGGTATCCGAATTAGCTGTATCAGCATTGGGTGTAGGTATTGGTGTGTTCGTTGCATTAGCAGCAGCATCTGCATTAGCACTGTACCAAGTAACAAATGCCAATGATAAATTATCAACTAGTTTAATTGCTACAGGTGCTAAACTTGGATTTACCACAGAGTATGCGCAAGGTCTAGCAACAGTCCTATCTGGTATGGGTGCCACTCGTGTTGATGTTTTAAATGCTTTTACAGAGATTTCAAACTCAGGTAAAATTACCGCTGAATCATTTCTACAAGTAGCTGAAGCAGCACTTGCTCTTGAACGTGTTGGTGGACCTGCTGTTAAAGAAACAGTATCACTAATGGGTGAATTAAAAGAAAAGTCCGTAGAAACTCTAACTAAATATGCAGAACAAACAGGTTTAGTGACTGTTGCTCAAATTGCTCAAGTTGCTTCACTGGTTGAAGCTGGTAAAGAATATTCTGCTGCTGCTGCAGCTACCTACATTCTTACTGCAGCAATCAAGGAACAGGCTGAAATCACTTACGCAAGTCTTAGTCCAATGGGAAGATTATGGATTGATCTTAAAATTGGAATTAACAATGCGTGGGGTGCTCTCCAAAATTTTGCAAGTAGTGAAACTGTTATGGAACCAATGCTTGCTATACTTCAGAGTATTTTATGGGTTGGTGCTAAAGTTTGGTATACAATTAAGTCTATTGCAGAGTCAATCGGCGGTTTAGGTGCTCTTATTTCTGCGGTAGTTGATGATATTAAATCTATAGGTGATGGCAAAGGATTTAGTGCAACCAAAGCAATGATGAAAGATATTGAGGAAACTGAAGCAGCTAGAGCTAAGGCACATGCTGATGATATGGATCGTCTGCTGCAACTTGGAAAATATACTGAGGGGAACTTAAAAAAAGAAGCTGAAGCTGCTGCAAAGTTACGCGCTGAGCGTTCTCAAGAAGCTGAAGATTACACTAAATTAACTGCTGTACAAAAGAAGATTAAGGAAGAAGTTGAAAAACTTGATACTAAAGGTTTAACAAGACAAGAATTTATTAACAAGTCAATTTCCGAGTATAATAAATTAGCCGGTGAACGTAATAAGTTAAATGGTAAAAACTTAGCTGATATCGAAAAGATTGCTTCTGCTGAATGGGATAAAGCCAACAAACCAAAGAAAGTTCCTAAATCTGATGCAATGAAAGGTGCAGAAGATGATGCAAGTTGGTACAGAAAATCTATTGAACGTATTGACGATCTAAAGAATAAGACTATTGGTGCAGTTGAACAACTGTCCAAAGCTCAAGTTTTATTAATGGATTTAGGTGATGATGACTCTTTCAAGAAACTATCTGCACAACAACAAATACGTCTAGTTGATCGTATCAATGAAATTGATTTATTAGAAAAAGATGTTAGTCTTAAGAAAGAACAAGAACGTATTGAAAAAGCTAAACTCAAAATAGAGCTTGAACTTAATAAAGTCAAGGATGAAAATTCCAAATTCTTAGGTAAAGAACAATTAGATATAGATAAAGCTACAAACTCATCTAAAATGAGACTGGAACTCTTAGGTAAAACTGCAGATGAACAATTTGCTATAACCGAACAATACAGACTCCAGAATCAATTAGCTGAAATCGGTTTAAGATATGATGAACGTAGGTCTAAACTTAAATCAGACTTTGATAAATTAAAGTTGATGCCTGATGCTAATGCTGAGAAACTAAAAACTGAGTATGAACAGTCTTTATCTGAAGTAGATAATCAACAAGTTAAAGCTATAGACTCAGCAATGCAAGGATCAGCTAACGCTTTTGAAGTTAGATATATTGAAAAGATTCTAAACATAGGAAAAACATTATCTGATGCTATTACAACCGCTCTATTCGAAGGTGGTCAAGCTGGTACTAAGAAACTAAAAGATTATATTGTAGGTGTATTTCGTGAGAAAATCAACATACAAATCAATGCTGTAGTTAATGGTCTTATAAATAGTGCCACAGGTTCTGTTTTTGGAACTGGATCAAGCTCAGGTAATATAGACACTGGTTCTAGTGTGTTAGGGAGTGCTAGTTCATTAGCTACTCTTTATGGGTATGGTAAAACAGCAGTTAACACTGTAGGTAGATGGCTTGGTATGGGTGGTACAAGTACAGCAGCATTAGGGGCTGCTGTACTTAATGGCTCAATCATGGGTACAGGTGCAGCAACAGCATTGGGGACTGGTATGTCGGGTCTAGGTGCTGCTTCAGGTGTAGGTTCAGTGATTGTAACTGCACCTAGTACTATTAGTTTAGGTACTGGTGCAGCACTTAACGGTTCAATCATGGGTACAGGTGCTGTGGCTGGTACAGGTGCTGTGGCTGGTACAGGTGCTGGAGTAGGTGCAATGGGTATTATGAAAGCTGCTGCTCCTTGGGTTTTAGGTGCAATGGCTCTGAAAGAACTTACTGCATATAAGATAGATGACAAAGGTGGTGGTATCACTGCTACTATTGGTGGTGCCAATGGTTTACCAAGTGGCAGCGTAGGTAGTTTTAGAGAGTTCCAACAAACAGGTGGTCTAGGTGGTGGTGGTACAACTACTAACAGAGATTGGTCTGTTGCTGACAAAGGTGTTACTGACTATATTAGAAATAATGTCAAAGCAATCACTGAATCAAATAAAGCATACGGTGCATCTATTGGTCTAACAAGCGACTCAATCGGTAACTTTACTAAATCAATTGAAATAAATACTACAGGTATGGATGCTGCACAAGCGCAAGCTGCAATCGACGCTGAGTTAGCTAAGTTTAGTTCAGAACAGATTGCAGCTACTTACGGTACTGCATTAGCTGGTGTTGCTCTTGAAGGTGAAAGTACTTCTCAAACGCTAACTAGATTAGGAGAGTCAATTACTGCAGCAAATAGCTCACTTGCTTCGTTTGGTGGGGCTATGTATTCTGTTAGTGCTGCGGGGGCTTCTGCTGCTGCTGGTCTTGCTGCTGCTTTCGGTAGTATTCAAAATATGCAACAGCAGTTATCACAAGCTATCCAGAATTATGCTACTCCCGGTCAACAACAAGACTTTGCGTTTGGCGCAGCAGTAGCAGATTTAAATGATGCTGGTATTCCTGTAACCGGTGATGTTTTAAGAAGTATGACCAGAGAACAAGTTGCAGCAGAGTTGGCATCTTATCAGAGAATCGCTGCTGCAGATGGAGCTTCTTTAGCAGATCAAAAGAGATTTGCTACTGCAGTTAAAGTAGCAAATGCTCTCTCAGGTTATATTCCGAACTTTAAGAAAAATGAGACAAATACACCGCGCGGGTTTTTCGATGAGAACAACGCTTCAGTAAGCCACGACGCTAACCCAATGGCTGGCCCTAGAGGTGGCATTGGTGGTGACCCTTACAATGCAGTTGATTCTATTAATAATGCATGGAAAGCTATTACAGACTCAATATGGGGAGAAGTAAAACGTATCCGTGGATTACTACAAGAGTCCAGTGGTGATGCTTTAAACCTTGCAAAACAAGAGTTTGAAAAGGCTACTATTGCTGCAAGACTAGGTGATCAAGAAGCTGCTAAAGCATTACCTGAACTAAGCAAGACTTTACTTACAATAGCTCAAAGTCAATCTGGTACTTTAATCGAGCTACGTAGAGCACAAGCGATTACTGCAAATAGTTTAGAACAAACAGTCACTCAGATTGCTGGTCAAAACGGTTTAACAGTTCCAACGTTTGCTAGTGGTGGTAATTATGAAGGTGGTGTAGCTTTAGTAGGTGAACAAGGACCGGAATTAATTAATTTTAATCAAGGTGGTTATGTTCATAATGCTGGTCAAACTGCTTCTATGTTAGGTGGCTCTGATGAATTAATCTCTGAAATCAGAAGATTGAATACAAAAGTTGAACAATTAGAAGCTGCTGCTATTAGTACAGCTATTAGTAATAGTAAACTTTTGAAGATATTCCAAAGAGTAACTCCTGATGGAAACACTATTGCTATCTCTGGTACTGTAACTACTATTTAATAAGGAAAGAAGGGTCGTGTTAATTCACGGTCCCTTATATTAAGGATAATAATGAAAGTAATAAAAACTAACGACTTTCCTTCTACTGATGGTTCATTTACTAGGTCTACTGTAGGTACATATTGGAATGAAAGTAAAGTACTTAGTACTGCTGCTATCAATGTTCCTAGGTTTAATTATAATCCAGATACGGCGAATTTTGAAGGTATAACTATTGAAACAGCTAGTACTAATTTAGTACTGAATTCAACTGCACTAAGTACACAGTCCGTTACAGTAACATCAGGTGTTCAATACACTTGTTCTTTTTACGGCACAGGTACTATTACTCTGTCAGGTGCTCATAGCGCTGTTATAACAGGCACAGGATCGCTTAAACTCACTCAGTTGACGTTCACTACCAGTACAACAAGTATTACGCTCACAGTAGCTGGTACGGTGTCTTATGGTCAGCTTGAATTAGGTACTAAAGCTACTAGTAGAATTATTACTACTGGTACTTCTGTGACTAGGGCAGCCGATGTGATTACTGGTACTGGATTAATTTATACTACAGTTACTGACCCAAATGCTGCATGGAATAGTGGAACCAATTATGCTTTAGCTAATGTAGTTAGATATCAGAACAAGTTATGGGAAAGTACTCAAGCATCTAATACGAATCATACTCCAACTTCAGGTGTAGCTACATGGTGGTTGGAATTAGGTGCAGATAATATGCATGCTGCATTTGATGGAATTGTTGGTACTGAATCAAGTGCTACAACACAGATGACGTTTGTACTTAAATTAGGTGCGATTAATTCTGCTGCTTTAATTAACGCAGACGCTTCAACATCTAGAATTACATTATTTGACCCAATTGAAGGTTTAGTTTATTCTAACTCTCAAGGATTAGCTGTAAGTAGTATTGTTGATTGGTATGGGTATTTCTATGATCCAGCTATTATAGAACGAACTCAGATTATTTATACAGGTATACCTTCTTACGTTAACTCTGTTATTACATTAAGACTAGATACATCTACTGGTGATCTGACAACTATAGGGCAAGCTCTGTTTGGAATATTAAATAATATAGGTGGTACTCAGTACGGAGCAAACTCTGGTATTACTGATTATTCTAAAAAAGAAACCGATGATTTTGGAAATATTACTTTCGTTGAAAGAGCTTTTAGTAAGAAACTAAGTGCTCAGATATTTGTTGACAATATGCAATTGAATAAAATTCAGAGTTTACTCATAGCATTAAGAGCAAAACCATCTGTATGGATTGGAAGTGAAGATACTAGATTTGAAGAAACTCTAGTTATCTATGGATATTATAGAGATTTTAATACAGTAATAGCTTACCCTAGTTATAGTTTATGTAGTCTAGAAATTGAAGGGTTAACTTAAATGAGTAAACAAATGACAAATAAAGAATCCAAAAAGATTCGTTTTAAAGTAAAGGAAGTATCTTTAATACTTTCACATATAAAGGAACAGTATGGCAATCACACCATTACCAACGCCTCCTAGTAGGCAAGACCCAGTTAATTTCTCAGATAGAGCAGATGCTTTCTTGGGAGCGTTACCAACGTTCACAACAGAAGCTAATGCCTTGGCTACAGATGTTAATGCAAAACAAGTAACGACTAGTGCAGCAGCTATTACAGCCGTATCAGCAGCAGTAGCAGCAGCCCTGAGCGAAGCCAACGCAGCATCAACTGTTAACTTTAAGGGTATTTGGTCGTCGCTAACCGGTGCACTCAACAAACCCGCAAGCGTGAGCCACAACGGTACTATCTGGGCACTGCTAAACAACTTGGCAAACGTTGCGTTGAGTCAGCCTGGTGTTACGGCGGATTGGGTGTATGTGTCAGGATCGGGCGCACCGTACACAGTCACAACGTCGCTAGTCACGCAAGCCGTTACGGGCGGGCGATACGCACTGACAAATGCGACGACTCAGGCGGCTGCGACTAACTTGCTAACGTATTCCCAACAGCTTGACAATGCAGCGTGGACAAAGACCCGCTGCTCTGTCACTGCCGACTCCACATACGCACCCGACGGAACATTTACGGCAGACAAACTTGTCGAAGATTCATCGGTAACGAACGATCACTTTGCTTCAAATGGATATGGCGGATTCACGGCGGGCACGACATATACCATATCTGTCTTTGTAAAGGGGGCAGGTAGAACGTCCGTACAACTTTGGATTACGGGCAGTGGTTGGGGGGACAATATCGCACGAACAGTCACTTACGATCTGGTAGGAGTGGTTGTACAGAATGTAGGAGGTTCAAGTGCATCGGGTTCCATTGTTGCGATTGGCGATGGCTGGTTACGGTTAATGATGACATTCACCCCCGCTATCACAGTAGGAAACAGTTTGTTATTGCGCTTATGTGATGCTGCGTTTAATTCGTTCTACACAGGAAACGGAACGTCCGGGGTTTACTTTTGGGGCGTGCAGCTTGAAACCGGAGCTACCCCATCAAGCTACATCCAGACCACCAGCGCACCCGTTACGCGCCTAGCAGGAGTCATATCTCCTCAGCGCATTATCTTGCCCGCGTCACCGGCTACCAATACCCAAGTCGATGTGGTGTCTGCAAATACGGTCGACACCAACATGATCGACCCCAACGGGCAACAGTTCTACGGGACCAATGGGGCATTGTCCGGCGCAATGCGTCTGGACAGCAAAAACGCAAAGGTTAGTTTGCAATTTATTAACGGATTTTGGAGGGCGATTTAATGTTAAATTTATCTGATCTTATCGGTAGTGGCAGTAAGCCAAAACTAATTACCTCGCTGACAAGCGGTACAGGCACATACATTCCACTCGAAAACAACTCGCGCTGCTTTATCCGTCGGGTGGGCGGCGGCGGCGGCGGCGGTGCGGGTATAGGCGGCAGCGGTGGCGGCGGTGGCGCAGGTTCCCAGGTCGATAGTTTTGAGCGCGTGCCCCTCACTGGGATTACGTACTCCATTGGTGCTAAAGGTGTGGGCGGCTCGGATATTGCGGGAACGGATGGCGCGCAAACGCGCGTGGGCAATATCGCAGCGCCCGGAGGCAAGGGGGGCGCGCGAGGAGTCGCTGGTGGTGCTGGCGGATACTTAATTTCCGGCGATACGGCGACTGGTGATTTTGGCTTACTAAACGGCGTGTCGGGCGGAGCGGGGGCATACGGCGGGGGCACTGGAGCGCTCAACAAAGGTCACGCGCCGGGGCGATCCAACCCCACGGCCAACACTGGCAACGGGCAATCATCGGGGGCCTTTAACGCGGGCGGCGGCGGTGATTCTGCTATGGGCAAGGGCGGCAATGGCGTAGTTAACGGCGCGGGCGGCAATGCCACGGGGTACGGCGCGGGCGGCGGGGGTAGCAGTGGCACAGGGGCAACGGGCGGCAATGGGTCCGACGGGTATGCCGAAATTTGGGACTACGGAGCTTAAAAAATGACACGTTATGCACAACTTTCAGCGCCTGATTCAGAGGGCGTTTTCACGGTCGAAACCGTTATATTTTCCGGCGACGTACCCGACCCTGCATTGGGCGATTGGGTGGAGTGTGGCAATGCTGGCCCTGGCTGGACATACGATGGTGACACATTTAATCCACCTGTTGTAGAAACCCCTATTGATCCATGTGAATGGTTGATTGACCTTGGACCTTATTTCGATAGATTCGGTAATGCTAAAATGGCAGTACTAACCAGTTCAGATACTGGTGTTAAAGCTATTATTCAAGATGCTTCTATTCGTAAGTGGATTGATTTAAGATTACCTGCAGTAGCACAAGCTCTTGCTTATATCGGCAGTGTAATACCTGCAGTAAACTCAACATTACAATCTAGCATTATTAATACTCCAGTAAGCACTGAAGAAAATCGTGCATTACGTAAATTGTTCTTCTAATCATGCAACAACATTATATTATCCGAGTACTACTGGCAATTGACCAGTTAGCAAATGTGGTGTTGTGTAATGGTTCTCCAGATGAAACTATGTCTGCTGCATCTTATCGTATGCATAGAGATGGTAGATTCTGGGGTTTTATGATGCCTGTTATTAACTTAATGTTCTTTTGGCAAGGTCCAAACCATTGTTATAACGCTTATAAAAAAGAACTAGCACGAGTACAATATCCTGATGAATACCAGAAAATTAACCAAGATAGTAAAGAGAATTAGAAATGAGTAATGACGCAGAACAAGATTTTACCCAACACCGACGACATGCAGATGTTAGTTTTCAAGTAGTAATTGATCGTTTAACTAACCTTCATGAAGATGTAAATGATTTAAGAGAGTCAACGAGAGATTCTATGAAAGAAATTGCAAATGCTATCACGAAACTTGTTCTCTTAGAAGAACGACAATCTCACGCTAATGATAATTTTAGTAGAGTAGTTAATCAACTAGATAGTCTTCAACGCAGAGTAGAAGAACTAGAAAAGCAAGAACCACTACAGAGACTAACTTCCAAATGGGTAATGACTGCTATATACGGTGCTGCCACTGCTGCTGTATATTTTGTAGCTAAGTTTGCAGGGCTTATCTAAAGAAAGAATATTTATATGCAACTATCTCCTAATTTTACTCTAGCTGAATTTACATTAAGTCAAACAGCTAGTAGACTCAACATTGAAAACACACCACCTTCTGATGTTATCAAGAACTTAATTGTAACAGCAAAAGGTATGGAAGAAGTACGTAAGCTATTAAATAGTAAACCAATTTTGATTTCAAGTGGTTATAGAGGTGTTGCTTTAAATACTGCTGTAAAAGGATCAAAATCAAGCCAACATACAGTAGGTGAAGCCTGTGATTTTACTTGCCCTTCATTTGGAACTCCTGCTGATATTGTCAAAGCTATTGTAAATTCTAACATCAACTACGACCAAATCATACTTGAATTCAACTCTTGGGTTCATATTAGTTTTAGTCCAAAGAACAGAAAGCAGTCATTAATTATTAACTCAAACGGAACTAGGGAGTACAAGTAATGATTGAATCTATAAAACGATCTAATATTCCTGCTTGGTTATCTTTAATTGTGACAATAGGGTACTTTGCTATTCTAATTGGAATGATGACAGGTTTCTTTGTAATTATGGATTCTCAAGCTCTCCTAATAATGTTAGGTAGCTTGTCCACAGGTTGGGGTATGGTAATGGCATATTGGTTCGGAACTACTTCTGGTTCTCAGAATAAAAACGATTTGTTAGCCAAAGCTAATTTTAGCAAAGATCAACAATAAAATGTACTCGATCTTAATTAAAATCACAACAGTACTGGCTTTAGTAATCGCAGCTTATGTATGGCACGTTAACACGCTTAAGAACGCTGTAGAAAAGGCTGTAGTCAACGAACATAATTCTTTGGTTGTACAGTACAGTAAACAAGCAATCAAGCTGCAGGACAACGCTTATTTAGCTGAGGTTCAATTGAAAGCTGAAATTAAAAAGGTAACAGATGATAAACAAAAAGCTCTTTCTGACAGTAATGCTAAGTACAATAATCTTCTTAAGTGGTTGTCATCACAACCCAATAGTGCAAGTACCGGAAAGCAAAGCAGTGTTCCCGACAGCACCAGCACTGGAGAAAGCACCAAAGGAACTAACGGACAAGGACTACTACAAGGAAATGCAGAGAATACTGCAAGACCTGATGAAGCGTTCTTAGACCTTTTATTGTTTGCTAAGTCAACAGAAGAATTAAAAGTTCATTTGCTTACTTGTGAAAGACAATACGATAAGGTAGTGGAAGATCAAGAGAAGTTCAGACTTCAGAATACACCTAAAACTGATTTAAAGTAGTCTAGAACCGTTCAAAACAACATCAGAGTACTCTTGGTACTCCACGAACGATTAAACCCCAGAAGCCCGCTAAAGGTTTCTGGGGTTTTTCTATGGGTTAATGAAAAGTAATACTTGACTTAATCTCTTGATCAATATAACTAAAGAACGACTCAGCTAACTCAAGGTGTAACTCAATTTGTTCGTGCTTGTACGTCACATAGTACTGCAAGCGGTTCCATTCGTTTTGGATCAACTCTAAACGTTGTTGAACTAAAGACAACTTCTGGATTATCTCTGTACGAATAGAGTTATCAACAGTTAGTTTATTAAACCAAGAATAACCACTTACTTTCCCTTCAGGATACTGCCCCAAATCTTCAGTGAACTTAGTTTTAAGACTGTTCCATACTGCCGTATTGTGGATAAGAAATGTAGTGTAATCTTTGGTATGAACAAAGCTCTTGATTGTTGTTTGCATGTTACTCCTTAGTTAATTGGTTCAAATTCAATAGTTGTTTCAAATGGAATTTCACAACCTATATAAATGTGCGGTCCTAGTTCCTGCATAAGATTCCATAGTTGCCATGAACTCCAACCATCTGAATCTTCAACAGGTGGAACATACATCACTTCTTTACCTACTTTTTTCCAGAACTTATTGTGGTCTGATTCAAGTACTTTACGTCCGTGATCAGTTAGTTTAACACGTACTTTATCGTTTATGTTGAATTCCATTGTTGTTCCTTTAGTTAATACCAAGGAATTGTAGCAGTTGTTCTTTGGTTTTTACACCAGTACAACGTTTAATTTCTTTATTTGTCTTGGAGTCAATCAGGATTAAAGTAGGGATAGAACGAACATCATGAGCCTTAGATAACTCTGGTTGTTGGTCGATATCAACTTCAATTAGTTTGATTGAGTCCATGTTGATTGTTTTTAGGGTTCTCGATAGTGCTCCGCAAGTCCCGCACCATGTGGCCTGAAATTTTAGTAAAGTATTCATTTATTTCCTTTCGTTTAACGTAAGAAAAGAGGCCGAAGCCTCTGATCTAATTTACATACAACTTTCACACTCACCTTTACTTGCCTGTACTCCAGCTTGAGTGTACACATAGTACAACGCCAGAATATTAGGATCAGTAAATGCTTCCTGATGCACCTCTGCAATCCAATTAGGGTCTTCATCTGCACTAAAGAACAAGTTCAATGACTGCCATTGATCAATATAAATAGAACGGGATGATGCCAATCTTAACACAGCTTTCTGATTAATTTCAAACGCAGTCTTAAATACTTCCTTTTCTTCTGGTGTTAACCAACTTACTTTCTGTACTGAACCTTGGTTGTCCGTAATCTCTTGGATATGTTTCTTTGAGTATACACCCTTTTTCTTCATAAGTTCCAACAATACTACGTTTGTTCGATCTACTTCACCAGCAGATGTAGTCTGTGTATAACTCATCGCAGGGTCAGGATTGATCCCCTCAGATACACCACCCATTAGTAAAGCAGTTGACTTAGTAGGTGCAATGGCAATTAAGTGAGTGTTACGTACACCATAACCAACACACCATTCTGGTTCACCTAGTTCCTTAGCCATATCTTGTGTAGCTCGTGTTGCTTCCTTCATGATCAAAGCAGAAATACTTTGGCTCAACATATGTGCATCGAAAGATTCGAACGGAAAACCTTCTTGCATAAACAACGTGTGAATACCACATATACCTAATCCAAGTGCTCGGGATTTCTCTGTGAACTTAACTGCTTTTTCTAACCCACGGATACCTTTGGCACGTTCAATAAATTCACTAGCAACACAATCAAGGAATATAGTAGCCCAATATACAGCGTCGGTATCTTTCCATTCGTTGTACTTAGCTGCATTCACTGAGGATAACACACAAGTATAAGTTAATTCTGGACTGTTGTGCAACATAATCTCACTACACAATTGACTGTTGTTAATAAATAACCCTTTGTCCTTGTATATCATTGGACGTTTTTCATTAGCTTTATCAATAAAGAAGAAATAACCTTTACCAGTTACCAGCTTTACTTTCATTGCTTTCTGGAACCTGTTGACAGCTTCAGAATCACCTTTGTTTAACCTGTCAATGAATGATTGTTTAACCGTCCATCCAATATTTAGATCATCACCTTCTGCAGATAAGTGGTCAAGTAATTCATAGAAATCACCATGTTCAATATCTAAGTAGCAAGCCCACGCGCCTCTACGTGCAGTACCTTGTGCAATACTACGCATAGCATTAACGTGTTCTTTAACAACAGGTAAAATACCTGATGCCTTACCACCTACACTGATGTTAGAACCACGAGGACGAATAGCACTTAAATCTGTGGCTGTACCGAATCCATGTTTAGTCAACATTGCTACTTCATGCAGGTTAGTATAGAAACCATCCACAGAGTCTTCTGCTACTGTTCCTGAGCATGATACAGGCATTCCTCGTGTAGTTCCCATGTTAGCTAATACTGGAGTACTTGGAGATAACCAACCGTTCCACAACAGTTCAAAGAACTTCTGTTCTGCTTCAGCTTCATACTTAGTACCAACTAAATGTTTAGCTGCAGTTTTAGCGATACGTTCAAATTGACCACGGACAGAACGACCGTTTGTTTGATACTCATATTTATCTTTAAACATCTGGAAACCTCCAGTTGAGTACCAATCAGGAACTAAACCTTCCTGCTGTAGTCGCTTACGTTCTTCGCTTAGTTCTTTGTATATGTTCTTACTCATTTAGTGCCTTCCATTTGAATTCTGATTCTTCCCAATTTCTATTATACTCTCGTCCTGCTCCAGAAAAGAAGTCATTAAATTGATACTTATTAATACCATCGTAGAACCATTCAGCAATAGGATTGTATTTAACTTCATATTCCTTAGTATATCCTAACTCTTTCAGACACTCATTAATTCTAGATTGAACGAAGCACTCTAATTGGTGTGCTGTTATTCCCGGAATATTACCCTTCTCAAACAACATCACAATAATCTTACACTCATGTTCGTAAATCTTTCGACCTACTTCACGTACTTTTTGTTCAATTGAAGCAGAGTATGTATTAAACCTTTCTACATCTTTTAATAAGTGCGGTAGATTTCTTGTTTGCTCTAGTTTATATTTAAATGACCAAGCCCCAGCTAATGAGTGTAGATTTTCATCTCGTACTGAAAAATTCAATCCTCTTACGACATTCATTAATTTGTTCTTACCTTGAGACTGGTAGTGTTTCAAGAAAGCAAAATTACTATAAAGAATAACACCTTCAACCATACTAAACGCTGCCAATGAAATCAAATCATCTTCATGGTCAATAATTTCACCAATATGCTCTACTCTGGCTTTAAGCACAGGATCGTTCAGATACGACAGATAAAACTCAGGAGTATCAATGTGTAATAACTGATTAATCTTGTTGTAGAACGGTGCATGTACTGCTAGTTCAAACATAGAGAACACTGAAGCCATACGATGAAACTCTGCACCATTGAACATTTTTTTATATCTATCACCCCAATACTCAGAACCAGCATGAGTTTCGTAGATACTAAACAACTTAAGTGTAGTAATTACTGCATGTTTCTCTGATTCACTGAAGTTAACAAGTACATCTTGGATATCTTTCTGTACATTGATTTCTTCAGCAGTCCAGAATACTTTAAGTTGTTGTTCTGCAAATTCTACTGGTTCTTTGTTTTCGTTAATCGGTAGTAAATAATTTTCCATATTTTCCTTATTCTGTCATTCCACGCATGCGGTACAAATCTGTGATCATCTTGTTATTTAAACTCCGGTCAATTGCCTCTTGGGAAGCGTGACCAGATTCAATCCACTCTTTATCAATTCTTGACTGACCAACCCAACGTGAACAAGTGATTAAATTACCGAATCTATTCCTATGCTCTACTACTTGTCGCTCTACTGATTGATTAACATCAATTCCTAGGCCATGTAGCACCCCTAGAAGCTCTTTTTCCGAGCTGTCTGCCCATTCCTCACTGTACTTACGATCAATCGTTTGTAGCTCTGATAGACTCACCCAAACTAATGCAATGATGCTACTCATTATTGTTCTCCTTGTTCTAGCTTAAATACTTGACTGATAGCGTTTGCTACAGCTTGGGCTAACCAGATATGCTCTAGTTGAGTACCGTTAGAAATACGAACATCAATATAGTGAATGAAACTACGAATAGTCCCTTGCACATACAACCTTGACATTGTAAGACCTTCTGGAAGTACAGCACGAGCTTGTTCCTTAGCAATACCATTGGTTACTGCCCAAGTATATAAATCCTGCACATCACTAATTAACTTAAGTTGTTTCTCTTGCCACATTTCAAGTAATTCAGCATCTTCTGTTTTAACACTATTCTGTCTGTTCTTTAAATCCTGTAGTCGTGCTTCACGAGTAACGAATGATAAATCCTTAGTTGGATCAGCATAACGTTGGCTGAACTCTTGGAATGTAAAACTACGGTGACGCAGAAGTTGTCGTGCAATATCACGAGTAGTTTCTACTTCTAGTGTAATACTAGCCATCTCGAAAGGAGAATAATGTTTGTTCTTTAAGAGATACTTGATTAACTTATCAGAAGTCTCACTATTCATTTGATTACTTGGGTTAGATACCCGTGCGCAATATGCAACTAAGTCTTGGATAGTTGTAAAGTCGTTCTTAAATTCTTCTGACGGTTGTGTGTATCCGATTAACTTAGCTTTTGTATATGTCATAAACCTCCTTTATTTACTAACGCTTTACCTACATTAATATAAGTATCTTTTAAATTACCATAACCAATTCCTGTCCATTTATCCCTTGGTTCTCTTGGACCAAACCAACAGAATGGAAGAACAATCTTTACGTTACCATCTTTATGTGCCCAATTAATGAAAGGTTCAGGGTTCTGTCCGAATGCACCACCGGGTAAAAGAATAGTACCAGCATCTGGTCGTTTTTCTTTTAACAATTCTTGATAACTTCCGTTCAATATACTACTTTGTTTTTCATAATCATTTACACCAACTAGATCAAACCGTTCAATACAATCAAAAGGTGTAGGCTTTGCTGCATAAATACAAGCAAGTTTAACTTCTTTTAACTCAGGATAAAACGCAGATACTTTTTGAATCAATGAACAAGCGTGATGTAACTCAACAACACCAACACAATTAATGTTTGGTTCATCAATAGGTACTAATGCTTTAACATAAATTAACGATCCATCTAGTTGTAAATAATCAAAGAATTTAATCAGGTTACTTTCAGCATCTGGATGAATGTCATAATTACGACCTGACTCATCAATCTTTTGGAATAACTGAGGCATAACATCAAGTACTGTATATTTACCTGATTTAATGATATCAGCAGATGCTCGGATAGCCCCATTAAATTGACTTTCCCAATGAAGGTTAGTGTGGTCTTTTACAGCATTAACTTGATCAGTTTCACAACCATAATATCCATAGAGTAAATCTGTCCTTAGATGTTCCGGTTTTTCAACGTTGATATCATAGCCTCTGTTCTTGTACTTTTTATAACAATAGATTGTACCAGCAGCTATTACTACTGATACTACAGCAGATAGTACATCAATCATAATTAAATCCAAAAGGAGTCAAAAGGTACATTCTTGTTCTTTACATGGTATTGACCATCATTTACTTCCACCACTTGAACTTGCTTGTCATCAATAGTAAATTCATCACCTAGCTTGCGTTGGACTTTTGGCTCTACCGTGAATACTTTTGTTGGGTCTTGTACTTGTTGTGTTTTAACAACAGAATTAGTTTTAGTTTCTTGTTTTGTTTGCATATTATATTTCCTTTTAAATTAAGAGGAATCCGAAGGGTTCAGATTCCGAACGTTGGACTAGTATTATACCACAGATACGTACCGAAGGTCGGAACTATATCCACACTGAACCTATCATTAGCTAGTCTGATTCAGCACTACATCATAGTAATAATTTAGTTTCTTTTGTTTGTGTTGAATATACTCTTCTTTATCAAAATTAACAATATCAATAGAACCCGTTGAATTAAGTTCTCCAAGAACAGCAGTCATATCTAATAGCTCTTTCTGGAGTTTAACCAGATTAGTCTCACCGTCTGTTTCCCGTGGGTCTTTCTGATTGTAACCAAAGAGACTACATTTGATAGCAGCTTGAGCTACTTCTGCAGCTTCCTCTGCTAGTTTAATTAGTAAGTACTTTTCGTATTTCATTTAGTTTCCTTTACTTCCTTCTGGTTGTATTCAAGTTCCATAATCAATTGACAGTAGTGAATTACTTTCTTGATATCTTCAATACCGTTCTTTGCCTTATGGCGTGTGATGTATTTTACAACATTACCTTCAAGAAAACTAAGATTATTAGCGTGGATATATTCCACGGGTTGAATGCCGAAGTTCTTGTAGTGACCACCACCTACTTGAACGTTCAATGCATTCGTTGGTTCTGGTTTTTCAATGAGTGGTTCTACAACAGGTGTTTCTTTTTCAAAGAATTTTTTAATTCCATCTGGCATATTAATAAGCCTTTCCATTTTCTTTAGTACGATTTTCAACCTTGTGGTCTGGTCTTACGGCGTTATACTGCCGCTTCTCTTGAATAGCGCCACTGACGTCTAAATGAAGTGCTCCAGCCAAGTCAAGAATACGGATAATAGCATCTGCTAGTTCTACTTCAATCATTGGTCGATGTGGTAGTTTATCATCTGGTAGATTCTTACGATGACCTTCTAATGCTTCAGATACTTCTGAATGTACTAGTGCTAGTTTCTCTGCAACCAATGCTTTTCCGAGTCGTGTACCTTGGAATGCTTCTTCTGCAAGGTCAACACCTGTTTTAAGATCAGTCCACCAGCCTACTAGGACGTTACCTTGATGGATTTCGTTTTGTAGATTAGTTAATGTTACTGCGATATTTTGTTCTGTGTTCATTCTACCTCCGTTGGATTCTCTAGTTTAAATTTAACTGCTTTGTAGTAATCATAAGAACCACCGTAGCTCATCCTCTTAGCTTTACGTTTAACATCACCTACTCTAGAGTAAAACTGACTTACTCGCTTGTTTGTTTTAGTGTCGATAACACAAAATACTTCTTCAAATGTACTTGACATACTACCTCCTTTACATTATCTGTTTTACAAATAAGAAAACCCTTCAGATTATTAGTCCGAAGGATTGTCTCTTAGTTCACATTATAGCTCATTTACAAGTTCTACACAAGTAAACTTTTACGCTTTTCTTTAGTGTTAATCACCGTCTTACTACGATGACGAGAGCCACAATCATTGCACTCATATTCCTCATACTCACAAGCAGGAGTATACACTGAATTACCTGTGCTTATAATGTTGTCACTACTGCACACAGGACAAATAACTGTAGTATCTTTAGTGAAGATAGCAGCGTTAACTGGTAGATTAGAATGCGGTGCTAACCGATGATAGACAGCATGAAGTAGATCAACATCCTGAATATTGTATTCCAGCATTTCTTTTAGACTATCTTCGTTACCAGCTAGACAACCAATCCAAGTATTGATACCACTGTGTTCAGCTTTATCACCTTCACCTAATGCTACACCAAGAGAACCAAGTCGATTACTCTGGAAACGCATCTGTTTAGCTAACTTCAGAGTATCAATTGTTTTCACTTTCTTCATTGGTAGCATTCTGTTAATCACCATTCGGCTCTTAATACAAGGTAGATCAAAACGGTCAATGTTGTGACCAATCATAACATCAGCGGTTTCAGCCAAAGCATACAACACAGCACACAATCTACTGTCAGCACCTTCTTTAGCTTCTTCTGGAGTTAGAGCTAGACCATGTGTTGTTGCTGAGTGCATCCATCGCCATGAAATACTAAGAATAACTCCACCTTCACGTAAGATATTGTCTTGGCTCAAATTAGCCTTGAAGCGTTTGAAAGTAACTGCAACATCAGGTGAGGTTTCGATATCGATGAAACAATATTTGGCATTAGGTTTCTTAGAGTATTCTACTGCAGTTTTATTATATGTGTCATTTACTGAACTTTTAGATACTCCAAGAATTTCAGCGATGTAACGGGAAGAATAACCCTTGTTCTTTAGCTCGACAATTTTTGATTGAATTTTAGTTGAATGTTTCATTAGTTTCCTTTATATTTACTTAGTTAATTTAAAGAGCTTCTCGATTGCTTTCTTTGATCCTGTATCTTGAGTCAAGCTGCTAGTTAACTCTTTACTCCAAACACATTCAAAATCCAACGGCATATTGTATTCAGAAACAAAAATAGTGTGACCTTCGTTAACTTTAAGTCTACACCAATCGTAGAAAGATTCATGATCAAAGTCCTTAGTACTATATTTAGTGGTATTTCGATAAGGAGGGTCGCAGTAAATAATACTGCAATCAGGAATAAAAATCTCTGTGTAGTCCCCACAAGTGAACTCAATTCCTTCTATGTTTTTCTGCTGTGCTACAAGATTTCTACGTGCTTCACTTGCGTAGTCTCTAAGTCCTGCTTTATCTCTTGCGTAACCGCCAAAGAATTTAGCAGCAAATGAGAGGTTAAAGCCTACATAACCCACTAACCAGTCCTCGTATTCCTTTTTGTTTTCTCGGATGTGTTTGTATTGTCCCTCGTCAATCTCAGGTGGATTGAATGGACTCTTACTTTGCATTTCTTTAAACAAAGCGATCAAGTACTTGTTAGAGTCATTTGCAACTCTGGGATTCTGCACCTTATCTAGTGAGTTACAACCTCCACAGAACGGCTCAACGTATGTCTGATTAGGCATCCTATCCGCTAAAATAATAGGAAGGATGTGTTTAGCTATCCTTTGCTTGCTACCCATGTACTTCATTTAATTCCTTTAATAGTTGCAACAACTGAATTATAACCGAACTCTCGGCTCATTACAGCTTGATTGAAGTATTTCTTTCTTTCTGCTGAGTTCTTACCTTTACTCTTATCTAACAACACCAGCACTTCATCTTTCTTACTCTCGCTTAATTTGTTGAATTCCACGTTGAGTCTCTTGATGAAACAACTATGTCGGAACCTCCGATCTACTCCTCTCTCAATATAGTTAGCGACCATTCGAAGGAACTCCGGGTAAGTACCCTTGAACCACCATCCGATATAACGCGCATACAGATTCTCGATCTTACCCAAGGCTACGTTCTCGTTACTATTCAAGACACCTCGGACTAACTGCTCGTTCTCTGGCGAATGGCAATGGTCCAGACATGGTTTAGAAAGAGTCAGTCCAGTCAGTGCGCTTAATCCGTTTTGTTCCTTGAGTAGTAATGCGCGTACTCTAGCTACGTCTTTAGCGTTGTATAAGTCTTCAGTGTTATCTGTTTTAATTGTAGCCTCCTTTCATCGTAGTAATTGATTATATAACTGATCAATCTCAATTGCAGCTTCAATTAACAATTCAGATATCCTATCTGGTTTATTCTCTTGTACTGATTTACGAGAAGTAATCTGTTGGCGTATCTCTGCACGTTTTAACAAACGATAGATTAAACTGTCTTCTGTATAGTCAGAGGACTGAATCATAGTGTTACTCCATATCTGTTAAAGAAGTCTTTAACATTTAAACTATCATGTTTAGTTTCCTTCATTCTGACACAAGAGTGATAAAGTTGCATCACACCTAACCAATTGGATTCTACGCTGTTACCATTATAGTCTGTATAAATAAAGTCCGAACTGTACCATAGTTGATACTGTTTTTTAACCAAATTTAGAATTTCTTGCTCAGTCGTGCAGTCTTTTAATAGTTTATAAGCAGATTTTTCACCAAACTTAACACCACAGATTTCAGTCGGACGATATGAATCAACAATATCCCCTATGCACATTTGGAGTCCGTATTGCATCATACCGTTCGCACGAACTTTATTTTTACCATCAATCCAAATTGAACCTAACTTTGGTATTTCATTAATACCATCTTCAGGTTTATCTGGATTGAACAGAAAGAGTCCACTGTACGCTTTAGCATCCTTATCAGAGGCTATTAAAATTGGTTTATTACCTTTAGCTAATTCCTCGTAACCCATCCACACTTGCATATCATCACATTCCTCCATGTCACTCTGTACTGCGTTAAACTGTTTCTTGGCGTACTGACGTAGCTCTTTCAATAAAAGTGGCCTAATAAGGCTTCTAGTGCCTTTGTAGGGGCTAGGTAAAGGTAAGTTATTTCTGAAGTTATTAGGTCCAGAGAGCATGTAAACAACAGAGTCAGGCCAAATACAATCTAAGGTGCTTTCAACTTGTGACTTCAGGAGTTTAATAGCGTGAGATAAGGGTTCAGCTTCCTGATGGTCTTGTATCTCATATAAGTGAATATCCTTGAGTTTATCCTTGGATTTCATTAAGTCCTTGAACTCTGTTCTGTTCTTGAATATCTTAGTTGCACCCGTTGGTGTGTGTGTAACTTCAATAGTTCGTTCTTCACAAGCTGCTGCTGCTTTGTATATAGGTGTATCTAGGTCGAATAGTGCTATTGTTTTTGACATAAATGTTCTCCAGAATGTTTCCAGTTGATCCACGCATTATACGCTCTATCTTCTAATACGTACTCATACTGTTTTGCTAAGTTTCTCATTCTAAATACTTCCTCCATTTTTCGTCAAAGATACAATTCTCAGATGATCCTCTAAACATTGGTGCTATTTGGTAATCGTGATAACCTGCCAACCCTGTACCAACTCGAGTTACGAGAAATTCATTATCAGGATTAACCTTAGCTAACTGCTTAAAGAAAAACACGTACTGTGCAATACTAAATAAACTCAAGCTAAGAATAGTATGATCCTTGGTTGGAATAGCGTAACATTGACCAGTTAAACCAGCACCTATTCCGTATTTAGCACCGAACTTATCATTAGCTAATTTAGCTGCTCCTGCACCGTGCCTTCCAGCTAAATTTGATCCGAACACCAGAATCTGATTAGGTTTAAGCTCAGTGATATCTTGGTTAAAGTATTTATATTTCATGCAAATCCTTATGAAACAAAACCCTCCGATTTTACTGGAGGGTTTCTTTTAGTTATACAGTAGTACGAATACCAGATACAACTTCTAGTAGTACAGTTCGTATTTCATTCTTACCCCAAGAGTTCTTAGTTTCCAAGATAGCATAGAATAGTTTCAGTTGATCAGTATTCATTTGTTACTCCTGTTAACTACGAGCTAAAGTAATAGCTGCTAGGATATCTTCTGATTTCTCGTTAAGCTTGTCAATTTCATCTTTTACAATAGCTTTGGCGACTGCAGTTAGAATCGATGGGTCAAAGCCCGCTTCTTTTATTGAGTCTTTAATTTCTTTTACTTCTTCAGAAATAGAATCAATGTGAGTAAAATGCTTGACTAATTGTGCGATGTAATCTTTTTGTGTACTCATATATTGCTCCTTATTTACCTGAACGAACTGCAGCGGTGAAGAACGCAGATAACCAAAACGTGGATAACCATGTCCAGATATTAACTGCGATTGTAAGTCCAAAGAGAGTGTTCAGTGCTAGGATTGTAATAACTGGACCTAGACCGATTAGTGCAATGATTAGTAGAATGACAGCGACAATTCCGATTGATGAAATAAGATTTTTCATTTATGTTTCCTTTATAGATACGTAACCGCAGGTTGCGGATTACTTAGAGTTATTAAGAAGATTTAATTATAACAGAAAACCAAGGGTTAGCTCAGTTTCCTGTTAATTTTACTTAGATCAGAACGGTAGGTCCGAGCTGTCATCTTCATCTACTTGTGGTTTTGGAGATGCCTTCGGTTTAGCTACAGCAGTTTTGGCTTTAGCACTGGCAGGTACACGAACGTTGCCACCATCACCATCAGAGGCTGAATCATCACCAAATTCATCACCTACTTCATAGTCACTGCCACCACCTTCATATGGAACAAGATTTGTAACAAGAACGTTCTTCAGTCGAGCAACTAAACCATAGCGAGTTTCACCGGCTTCATATGACACTATACCATAACTAGAATTAGCTGCTTTTTGAGTATTGGTGATATCTACTAGAGTAGTACCTTGTTTCTGCAGTAAGCGAGGACGATACTTAGTGGGTAGTTGAACCTTCTCTTGAGTAGCTTTATCAGTAATCTGAGAATTCTTCTTTAGGGTAATTACGTAAAGATTCTTTTCTGAACCTTCAGGTGGCTGGCACTTATAAAGACCTTCAAATTCGCTGCGTTTTACTTTACGTGCGGCTTGCTTTGGAAACTCTGCTGCAAAGGAATCAGCAGTATCTTCGTCAACAACAACTCCGCACTTGTATTCTTGACCTTTATCCTTATCGAAGCAATCGACAGGTTTATCCAAGCAAGCATATACAAGCATACCAGTTAGTTTCATTGTGTTTGTAGTCATATTAAATCCTTTCAAGATTCTTGGTTAATTTGGTAGTTTTCCAAAGGTCTACCAACCTTAAATTACTTTAATACAGGGTCTTCATGAAGGTAATCAGATGACCTTTGTAACTGGTGGGTAAAGTACGAATCGAACGTACATCAAAGCCTTATAATGGACTCTGCTCTGCCGTTGAGCTATTTACCCTTATTTGGTATCGCGTACTGGAATCAAACCAGTGACCCATAACTTAGAAGGTTATTGCTCTGTTCCCTGAGCTAACGCGATATAGAACCGTATTATACCGCAGTTTCCTCAAGCTCCACACCATGCTCACGGAAATATTCAATATCAGCTTTAACATTCTTAATCCCTACGCTGTAATCAATATTGACCACCTGATCCACCTTACTATTAACATACCGTGTAGCGATATCACCTTGGATTAATACTAAGTTAGGTGAGCGTTCAAGCGAACTTTGTTTCATTAATTACTCCCGAATGTACTCTAGCTTAGTCACAGGTTGGGCACGGCAGAAATAGAAACTTTCGTACACATAACCATTGTAAGAACTCCAGTTACCTTGCAGAGCTACAACTACAGCTAAATCATCTGACTTGAACTCAAGATAAGAACAGCACGTATGAGTATCTTCGCTGTCTTCATTATAATCAGGTGCTGGTTGAATCATTGCAACACCAATGCTGTATTCTTTCTTTACATATCGAAGGAAACTGCTGTTCATTTCACGTAGCATTTCTGTTTTAACTTCTTCAGTTGCTTGAGTTAAAGCCAGTGAAACAAACGCCTTAAGAATCTTTACTTTATCTGTAATCATTTTGTGTTGTCCTTAAAATATTGAGTAACCATTACTTCTTTTGGTGTAACAAAGAAGAACTCATTAAACTCACTTCCGCTATACGACTGGTAATATCCATCAAACTGAACGAATACTTCGTCTGTACCATCAGTGAACTTATATACAGTCCAGTAATCCTCACCTTGTCCTTCACCACCATAACTATCTTCTAATTCAAACTTTACATTTGCTTCCGTAAAATTTTCATTGTCTTCATCAGCATCAGACCAAAAGAATTGATTAATAACATCACTGTCAGATTCTGCTAGAATTACAGCTACTTTTTGTTTGAGAGATTGCGTTGTTTGTGTCATATTTAACCTTTCATATATGCAATATTGAAACTGCTTTCGTTGTTTATTTAAGAATCTGTATTCTAACCTAGTTTACTTAACTTTTCTTTCACCTGTAAGAACTTATTTTCATCCATCATCTGTAACAACTCAGGATAATTGTCGATTGCAAAACAACGGAACCAACCCTTACAGAGTGTCGTACATACCTTGTCCAGAGCTTTATTATAAGCTAGTTTCATTGGATATTTCCAATCCTTTGGTACTAAGAATCTTTCTGTAGCAATTACATACACTTCCTCTGCAACACATTGCAGTTGTTCTACGTGCGTTAACATGTTCCATAAATCTTCGCAGCACCACGCCTTACTACTATCACGCTGTAACCTAGTGTACATCGGTTGTTCTTGATACGCGAATAGCGAATGCAAAAAATCATGGTTATATACCTTCGTTACTGCGTCATCAAAGAACTGTTCTACTGTTTGATTAAGATTCGGCCCTTTCTGTGGGAACATCTTATGAGTAAGTGCAGTACGTTCTTTCAGTAGTTCAATATCACTTTCAGTTGCACGTTCCATATACCTAGCTAAATGTTTATGGTAGTGTGTAACGTGCTTACCAAAAGCAAGATCACGCCACAGGTGACTACGCTTAACAATAGCTAGTCCAAGCAGACTAACCACATGTACAACCCGACCATTGAACACCACAGTATGCTCTGGTGATGTATACTTGGCTAACTTGTAGTTATTCAATAGTTCCCACTTGTGATGTTCTGCGCCTTCAATTGGTTCTTTAGAAATGATATCCCAATCAGTAGTTTCTTTGATCAAACCAAGGTCGTGCCAGTAATCCATTGCACGAGAACCAATCAACATGTATTGAACGTTACCCCTAGAATCTAATCCTTTAGATTTAGCTTTCAAGATATTCTCCATTTCTGTTTAATAAACCCATGATCGCACAATTATATCCCTGCTGTATTTAGCACATACAGGATCATCTTCTGTTCTCTTTTTCCATAATCTCAGATTGAACCACTTACATTTAGGTAAAGAATTCATCATACCTTGAATGGTTTCTTCATATTCAATAAGAGCTTCTTCAAGAGTTAAAAACATCGGCGCGTCACCGTATTCATAAATTTTATGTTCAGATTCTAAATAATACATACTAACATCCCATTGAATAAAGTGTTAATGAACTAACTTAATACAAGAATCAGTAATCACCAATGCAGACCTGTCGGACATTGGTTCATCTAATTTAACAATCCAGAAATTATTTCCCGGAAACTCTGCAGCAGTACCCATGAGTGTACCCTTCTTACCATCTAGATAACTTACTGTTGAATGAAATTCAACTTTATCTTTATATGCAAAGGTTTCTTTTTGTTGAATATTTAATTTAATCATTTGTATTCTCCATCATCGAATTCTTTGTAGATAGTATTCTGTGTCTCAAGAGTAATGATTCTACCACAATATACTTCTTTATCCAGAACTTCAGAAGTAATAACATGTTTAGTGTTACTTACTCGTTCAGAATCAGGATGATCAATCGGGAAAAGCATGGCTCGTTTGCCAAGGATGGCAACACCAGCTTTACGACTGAATTGTACTACACGTTTAGTTGGTGCTACCATTTTTGTTTCCCTTTAGATTATATGTTTATATGATTCACCGTCACGAATACGACCGATTGTACGTGAGCTAACATCATAAGCATTTGCAATTTCACGAATACTCCATTTATTGTGAGCAAGTAAATCACGAATAGAACGGACATGATCATCAGTAAGTTTACCTTGGTTAATAACTGGATTAACTTCAGTATCTGAAATATCCAGTACATCATCTGAATCTTCATAATAGTCATCAACATAACTATCCTGAATCATAGTACTAGGTAGATTATACTCGTTTAACGAGATTTCATCCACAACTTCGTACTTACATGTACGACCTTTACTGTTGTTGTAATCAGCAGGAATACTACACACATCACGAGGGTTAATTTTTACAACAACAATACGTGCACCTGAGAATGACTTCAGGTAATCATACGAACAGAAGTGTAATCCGTATGAACATGTGTTGTTCTTATCTTCATCAACCATGTTGCGTGGCATTTCCAGTACCTTGCCTACACTATTATCCATAGTACCAGAATGACAATCCAGATAATCATCACGAACACGCTTGTAAGCCAGAAAGCAGCCATCTGGAGTAATAGGCAAGGTGCAAGCCTCAAGGAACCCAAACAACTCGTCTACGGCCCGTTTAGAGGGATTAGACATAAGATTCTCAAGGAATAGAACCATTGGTTTTACATCCAGTTCTAGACGTAGCATTTCAAAGATACGTGAACTAATCAGACCTTGTACTTCGCGATCCATATAGAAAATCTTGTTGTTCTCAATCCGCACCTTGTCGGATGTATTGGATAACATAGAAGTGATAGTCTTCTTTACATCCAGCGCTTGTTTCAGTGCGTCAACGTTAACTGTCTTTACAGCTTCTAGCACGATACCATAAGTATGAGCTTGCTTATTGATTGTGTACGACTTACCTTCTAGATAAACGGTGAGACTGTCAGAACCTAGAATGTAGTTAATAGATGATTTTTGCATATGATTTCCTTTACGTTATTGGGTTAATTATTTCTGCAGATACAATTGTACTGCATTCAGGTACACAATTAAGTGCTGATCAGAAATTTCTTTTCCATGATAAGTATTTCCAATCATGTTTACAACAGCGTACTTATTTAGTATATTTTTAACAACATTCACAGTTTTCTCTGCTTTAGTACGAACAGCAGAAATTGTAGACGGGTGATGATTAATAAACCTGTTCATACCACCAGAATGATGCTTATTCAATGCCTGCTTATCCAGAGTCTTAAACAAACGTGCAATCTCATTATCAGGACAATTCTTGACAATCAAATCTTTCTTTTCCCTTAAAGTATAATGAATGCTACTATTAACAGCATCAATAATAAATTTACGGTTGATCTTTTGTTTCACTTCTTCTGTACCTAGTTCATTCTTCTTATCCTGAATGTATTTCTCCAGCGGAATAAAGAAACTGTTCTTTTCCAACTTCTCCACAGCAGATTCACGCACAGCAATAACAGGCAAAACCTTAGTTAAATTACTTAAATCCTGCAGGTCTGAGATAAGACCACTAGGGCAAGTAGGGCATAGATTCTCTACAGTAAAATAAACTGTTTGTTCTTTAATATCAGATAAATCTGTGAATTCCTTATTGTAATTACGAACGTCACTATATGAAGCATCATCAAAAGAATAATACTTAGGAATCTTGTTCGTGTTCTTTTGTTTTTCACGCACAGCTACTGGCAGAATAATCTCTGACATGTTACTGATGTTGTCAAACCCGCCAAGGAACTTCTGCAGTTCTTCTTGTTTTGTTTTGTTGTAAACCTTATCAAAGAATTCTACAACATAAACAGAGTTAACTTTAGGATTGTCCAAAAAGAAATGTTGAATCTTCTTTGCAGACAATGTAGATTTATCCTTGAACAGAATAGCTTGATAGTCTTCTACTGCCGGAATAAACTTATAGGTCATGTGCTTCATAGATGCTTTACCGCGCCCTTGATACCGACCAACGAGAGTTACCATACCACTACTTTGATTATTTACAATCAAATACTTCTGCAGATTGAACAACCAACGAACAGAATCAGATTCAGCGTAAGGTACTTTCAGCGTAGTAACAAACGAACGTGCGATTGGGTTAGCATTCAAATAAGCCAAACGCTGATAATCTGTAGTAAATTCCTTAGTCATCTTTTCTTCAATGATATCAGAGATTTGTTTCTTAGCTTCTGTGATTTTATTGCAGATATTCTTTAGTGTAGTAGTAGTGTACTCCACACCTTCACGAGAAGCTGTAACACCGATTTCACCGATGTTGAACTTCAGGATAGTTTTCTGGCTTGACAACATATGCAGCAGTTGATAGCTCTCTGCGCTGATCTTACCAGACAACTGGTTCATGTCCAGAGTATAACCAACATTACCTTGTAGTGCAACACGAGTACCATTTCCATAACCAACATAGTTTTGCACAGAAATAGCAGAAGTATCAAACAACACTTCGGTGGCTTGTTGTGTAAAAACATCACCAGAACTATTCAATAGCTCGGGCTTAACCTTGAAGTATTGCAGTTGATTCTTTACTTCACTTGCGAACTTAGAATAGTCTTCACGCTTGACTGAAAGTTTAATCTCCACACCATTACCTTCAGTAGTTTCTTCAGAGAACATTTCAACGATATTAGGAATACCTTGTTCGTTAATGAACGCATTGTAGATTGTGCGTAGACCGTGCTTAACTGACGTAACTGTGAATTGATCTGTGTAGCTAAACGGAGTCTTAGCACCAAGGCCAAACGCACCAATGGTATCATTGGATTGTTCTTTAGTGGACTGGAAGTACACTGTGAATACACTAGCGATATCTTCTGGTGATAGACCCACACCTTGATCTTGTACAGAGAACCAAGGATTAAAGGCATCCGGCAGATGAATAATAAAAGGAACATCTTGTTTACCAGCCATAACGTGAGCATCATGTGCGTTACATGATAGTTCACGAACAATGCTACCAATTTTGTTCTGGTAGAGAGTATCAGACAATACACGGAACGCTTTACCGTTCATTGCAATAGAGAAGCTACTGTGAGTTGATCCACCGTTAACTTCTACTGGTGTTGCTTTCTGTTCGATAATCATTTTGATCCTTTATGTAATTGGTTGTAATGCATGAATTGTATCACTGTTTTATTGAAATTTCTTCTTAGTAATCTCTTGTTTAAGATAAATTAACCACTTAGGTATAACCCAACCATCTTCGGTCAGTACCGCGTGGATGGACGAGTTCGAAGAGTTCGGACTCTATGATTTCTTCAAGAGTTTCAATATCTTGTAGGGTTATACTGGTGAGTAGCATTTTCAGTTCCTTGTTAAATTGGCAGTATACCATGATTGTCAATTAATGTACAGCCATCCAAGAGCCATTGTACTCCATTTTAGCTTCACCATTAAGTGGCAATGCTAATTTTAGAATTTCTCCAGCTTTTACCATAGCCTTTACACTCATTACTCTGATTTCCTCTTGTGGTCCATCTTCGATTTCCCAGTTGTATTCATCATGAAACATGCTAACACGTTTAACAATCTTACCTTTGTAAAGATAATATGGACGACCTAGTTCATCAATTTCAAGATCACCGAGCCAATTATCCATGAGACAAGCAGCGTAAGACATTGCAATAGCACCACAACCTTGACCAAGACATGATAATAAAACATTCTTACCACGAACAGAAACAATTCTACCATCTATCGCTGGAATGTGCTTCTTCCTTCCTGTAGTCTCAAAGTACTGTTCTACGTTTTTCTTAAGTAGCCCAAGTCCCTTATTACTCTCCCAATAGTTGTCAAAAGCGGCCTTACCTGCACTAGTACTTAAACCAAGACTGGATGCTAATTTAGGAGCACCACCACCAAAAGCAAGAAGGTAAGCTCCAGTTTTGGCCTTATTACGCCATGATTTAAACTCAGGATTCTCCTTGTTTTCCTGATTCTCAATATCGAACTTATCGTGTAAGTGTGGGAAGAAAGCAAATGCATTAAAACTGTGCGGATCACCTTCGATCTGACGCCTAGCAAAATCACCATTGTCGTACTTATAGGTATAAGATGCTAGTGTTCTGTTTTCAAGTGCAGCACAATCTGAACCCATGTACCAAAATCCTTCATTTACATAAAACAAATCACGCATTTCATTCCCAAGCAAAACCTTCGGATCAGCCTTTGGTACATTCACAACACTCTTGTGCTTAACTCTAGATGTAGGTGCATAGCCTGAGATTTCAGCAGACAGTCTACCGTCGAATTCTATTCTCCAGTTAGACAACCAACCTTGCACTACACCTAACCGATTACGATAAGAGAGAAATTTTACCACTTTACTTGGAATTTCTCCACCTAGTTCTAGTAGGTTAGGGCACAACTGACCCTGATTCTGAATCTTCGGTGTAGTCTTGATAAACTTTCCTCGTTCATCACGTATTGGCTTACCATCTGTACCCTTCTTTACGTTCCAGAAGTCTTCATGTGGTTTCCATCCTGAATCAATGAAGTATTGTTTCAATTCTGCATTGTCATCAATCTCCATAGGAAGTTGAACAGGCAGTACAGCATTAGCTTCTAGCTTAACCTTCAATCCATATGCTTCAATCCAACCATTATTGTAAGTAGCACTATGCTTATCTAACCATTTAATCATTAGTGCCGACATTTCACCACTCTTTGTAAATGGTTTACTTGGCTGCTTGTAAAACACCTGCTCTGCGGTCTTTAAAGCCCTAGGAGGTAACTTAGGGTCAACCTCTTGTTTAATCGCAAGCATGGCCTGTTCTACGTGCTTTACGAGTGCATTGGCCTTCTCTACATTGAACTTAACTCCAGTGTAGGCTTGCGCTGAATATAGAAAGTAATCTTTTTGAATTTGTCGAAAACTAGGGTGAATCCAATTACTAGCTCCATACATTTCCTGTGCTTGCTTCCAAAGTTTACCGATTTCTACAACAGTTGCCTCAACGTCCTTGTCACAATAAGGAATCATTAACTCGTGGAAGAATGTAAATTCGTGACCTTTCGGATCATTCGCTTGCATTGCTCCAGCTTCAATTAGACTTTTTCTGTAATCAATCTTACCATCTTCATCCTCACCACCTGAAAGATACTCAAGAGAATGCTTAGGTGAATTAGGGTTAAGATACATACTCAGAACATAGCCATCTATGAACTGCACAGGTTTATCTTCGAGATAATCCTTACCGCCTTTACCTACTCTTGGTTTAATATCCAAGAATTTCCAGAGTAACCATACGTCAAATCCTAGTCCATTCCAACTAAGAACACAGGAATCATCGGGGAATGATTCTACCCATTCCATAATTTTAGCTCTTGATTTTTCCTTACCTTCACGGAATGGAAATACCTTAAGTGAACGAGAGTTGTCTAGTGACAGAAAACGTATGTACCAAATCTTCGATGCTTTCAGGTATAAATTGTTCGATTCACAATCGAATGTGTAGCCAGTTAATTCCATAAGTCCCTTTCATTTAATTGAGTGATTGTACCATATTACAACGAAGAAAACCACAGTGGTTAGCTGTGGTTTGTTCTTATGTTCCGTGACGTTCGGTGTAGTTAAGTCCTTCAGTTGTTAATCTCAGTATCTGAGCCTCCCTGTACTCTGTAGCTAAAATTTTAGCTTTTTCATCTCCCAACTTCTCTATTGAAAAATATTTATATTTTGGTAAACCATTAGTATTGTACCACTTAGCTCTATAGTATAAATTTCCATTGGTATTTGAGAAAAACTCTACACCTGTAGTGCCAGATGTATTGTTAGTATATTTATTTTTGTTTCTGACATTATCTTTCTGAGTTTTTAAACTCAAGTTTGTAATGGTGTTGTTAAAAGGATTACCATCAAGATGATCAATTACAAGGTTAGGATCAATACTGCCATTCTTTAAGACCCATATTATTCTGTGAATATAGTATTCAACACAGTTAAAACTTAATTTCCAACCCATAGGCTTTCCACATGTTCTGAATAATTTGGTGCCTACTGGTGTTTCAACACTCTTATTATATCTATTTTTAATACGAATTAAACCGCTAGGACTTGCGCTGTCTAACTTAAAATGCTCTCCCCAGTTCATATTGTAATTTTTCATCTAACTCCTTATTAAAATTCAGTGACTCCATTTTCCTTCTGCCACTCTTCGAGGTCATACATTTGGTGCGTGTTAGAGTCGTAGTATAACGCACCAGCATTTCCAGTAATACTTCCTCTACGATTCTTACTAAGAACAACATGAGTTGTATTTCTGATCACTGGATCAGTATTATACTTGTCTCTGCTCAACATAGCAACCCATGACGCACTTTTCGTTAATGCTCCAGAACCATAAATTGCTTCTTCTGGAACGAAAGCACCAGAACTTGCAGCGTTCTTATTATCTGAAGATTTACGGATATGTGCTAACAGAAGGAAGCTCACAGGATAAGACTTCATTGTACTCTTAAGAAACTTCATGAATCCTGCTGCGGCTTCATGTGGCAAGGATTCGAACAAATCAGAAACGGGATCAAGGATAATGATCTGACAACCTCCAGAAATAATCATTTCAAGAATCTTATCTTCCATTACTTCAATACTAAAATCACGTTCGTCTAGTACCATGAACCTGTCAGCGCCTGTTTCTGTTTTAAACAATTCATCTGACTTAGTTTTAATATCCGCTGTCTTCAGGTAGTTGATACGTTCAACCGGATCATTGATAGAAGAAATCCTGTTATGAATATGCCTAGACAACAGAGCCTGTGCGTACTGTCCCGCATCTAACTCTAAACTAACAATACCTGTTTTATACTGAGTATTGAATAGCAAGTGATAAATGATTTCATTAGCAATCGTAGTTTTAGCTGCACCTGTACCAGCAGCGATAACACCACAGGTTTGTAACTCAAACGATCCTAGCATTGTCTCTAACTTGGACATGAATGGTGGAAACGGAATACGTTCACGACCAGCTTGTTCTAGTAATTTATCATACAGTTCAGAACTTCCAATGACACCAGCAGGTACATATGCTTTAGCGTTGTAGTAATCACTAATAAATAACTTTTCTAGATCATCTTCCAGCATTTTATTCGGGTCTTTACGGCTCCATTTAGCAATAAACACCTTCCCTTTAGGAAGTGCAGCAATTGCTTTTTCTGTAGCTTCAATTCCAGCTTCATCTTGATCGAAACCTATTACGATACGATCAAAACTATCAAAAAATGCGTAGTTCTTAGATAGTTGTTTACCACAACCAGTTTCACCAACAGTAGGAGATACTACAGGAGTTTCATACTCCCAACCTTTACTTTTGTAATAGTTCTGCAACATTTGATAAGCTGCAAGCCCGTCGTGTTCTCCGCCTACTAATAGAACAAACTTACCTCCAGTTTTGAACTTGAATTGACCAAACATTTCACAAGTTGCACCTGTACGTCCAATACTACCACCGAAGATTTTAGGGTGTACTCTGGGCTTCCATCCTGATAGTTCACCATCTTCAGTACATGGGTAATATACAGCAGACACTTCTCCTGATTCTTCATCATATTCTGTGCGTACACCAAACGCTTTTAGTGTAGCATCATTAATTCCACGATAGTTACTGCCCTTCAGTGAAGTACGAGATTTAAGTTCTTCTGTCTGCTCTGGTGTAACTGCCAGTTTACCCTTCTGTTTATCTTCACTCATATTTAATAAATCCTTTGTTTGTACTTTGCGTTTACTTTTAGTTTTACTCGCGTTCTTCGCTTCAATGTATTCCTTACTAGCTACTGTTTTACCACAACTAAAGCAGTGAGAATTTTCCGATCCATCTTCATCTTGATACACTGCTTTTGCGTCGGACGACCCACAGCTATCACAACCTTCATGCCTCAATAATACTGACATTAACTCTCCTTATAAATCACACCTGACTCAAATAAAACAACCGAGCCTTAGCAGCAAGTTTAGATGAAACATCCTTCGTAGTCAACCCTGATTCACTCAGCGTCTCCAGATTCTCCGTAATACAATCAGATAGCACCCATTTAAGGAACGCACCAGTGTTCCGGCTAGTAACCCCTAGACCCATCTCCGTTAGCTTGTCTAAGCCCTGTTTAAGCCGGTTCTCAGTGCATGTTTTCTCCACGAATTCATCCACGCTTGCAACTTTCTCTAAATCCACAGGAACTAGAACTTTAACTTTAGAAACTGAATGTTTTTCGCCCTTACATTTATATCGCAGACCTTTTACAGAAAATGGAAGTTCTTCTGTCTGTACAGCTTCCCATACAATACCTTCACCGATTAGTTCTTCATTAGTATCTGGCAGAAACCTACGCGCTACTGGACAATCCTTTTCTACTTCGATTGTAAGGTCAATCAATTCTTGCTGAGATTGTTCTGGTTTATTGAAATCAATGTTCATAAAGAACGTAGGGAAATCTGAGTTCAAGTATACATTATCTGGCTTACCGTACTTAACAAAGGGTTCACGCAGAGTATCTACTTCCAACCATTGTTGGCTCTCTGCGTTCTCAGATACACGTACCCCAAAGATTACAAACATCTTAGGTAACTTAGATAGACCAACACTTTTCTGGATGTTACCACCGCACCATTCACCATAGATTTGTACTACCTGTTTGTCATCGATAGTATAAACCAGTAGACTCTCAAGAACGTTCTTAAACCATTTTTTATGTTGCTCTAACCAAATAGCAAAACCAGCATTATCACTTAAAGGTGCAATTACACGCTCACGAGATTGTGCGTACACTTCACCATCCAACCCAAGTACAACAGCAGCATTAGTTCCATGCAACTTCACACTACCCTTGAACGTTACAGTAGGGGCAGACACTACGTGATGTTGTGCTTGCTTTTGAATCTGCTTAATTACATCCCTGAACTGTGGGATACTCGGAAAAGCAATATGCTCAAATTTATACGTCATTTGTATTCTCCATCTTTTCTAAAGTGTTTAATGTTATGTTTTACCAGATACTGTCGTTGTTTATCACTTGTTCCAATATAAGGATAAATCTCATGTTGAATATAGGGAGTAGAATCTTCTTTGATTCTTTGTTTAGCTTCCCATATTCTTTTCTCGTAATCATTACAAAATGGTTGACCCTTATACGTCATTGGTTTCTCCTTTTTAGTTCTTTAACTTAGTCTATAAGTTAATTCATTCCTGAACACATTCAAAATATGCTCTGCTAAATGTGTTTGTGTCTTTAGTATAGCACCAATATGTTCATGTGTTAAATTCTTTAGTAGAATATAATGCAGTTCTTCATCACCGTTCTTACCATAGCTTCCCCATTCGAAATTATCCCTGATCTTCTCGTGAGGATCGTCGGAATAAACACACAACGGTTCCATATTACCTGTATGTCGAAAGTATTCCGTGCCGCCATCCAACATATAAAATTCACCATTAGAATCTACGTGTGTGACGTAATCGTGCCTGTTCCGACTTTGTAAGATTGTACCATCTTTACAGCGCCATTTGTTACAAAGTAAGTATGTTACTACCGTGTCGTTTTTCATTATTTTACCTCAGTTTCAAGAATTCTAATATCATAACTGTAATAACTATCTTCTTCTGTTGCTTCAACAAGATGTTTATTACCATCTTCTTCAGCTTTAAATGGGCAGTAGTATGCACCAATTACTTCTGTTGTAGTTTCACAATCTTTTGTGCTCAGTAGTGTTAGTACGTGAATTTTCATTTATACAACCCTAATTGTAGCAGCTAAATAATCTTTAACTTTCTGAACTTTCTCTGGAATTTCTTCTTTTGTATCAAAGGTCAGTCCTTGGTGTGTCCAAGGTGTAAGAATAGAAAAACCAACATAGTCCCTATTTAGCAGATACAGCCAACCTTTTAATGTAAGTTTACGACATCCGTACTTACCGTTATTAAACTGCACAATATTCCAATTAAATATATTCTTCATTTCTACTCCTTAATTATTTACGACAAATACCAAAATACAACAATCGTACTACTGCAAAAACTACAAGTAGGCTTACAAAAAATAACGAAGCATTAATTTTAAGTAAAACTGCTGTGATAGTTATGATTGTAGCCAAAATAACAGCAGCACTTATAGTGATAGCAGCAATTACTCCAAAAGGTAATTCCATTATTTCATCATATAAACTTAATTTATGTTTCATATTTTCCTTAAATGTTAGGTAAACGTATTCTACTCAAATAATGATTCTTTACTTGCTCTGGTAGGTCAACGTAGAAATTAATCTCAGAGTACTGTCCAGACAAATCACTTTGGCATGCTGTATTATAACCCTTGTAGTAACTGAACTTGATATAACTTTCGAATGTTCTTAGAGATAAATCCCTGAAAGAAGCACAGGTTACTTCGTTGTTATTTTGTTGAATGTACTTATCGAAAGCAGTTTTAGCTTCTGATAAACTTGAATACAGATTCAGGATAACTTTCATTTCTTCTCCTGTAGGTGTAATCACTTAATTTCTCCTTCATTAGAGCCACAATTATAACAAGATTTACTTCCGTTTTTCCTGTAGGTAAATAAATTTGTTTTTGTTCGGCAGTAAGCACAGACCCATTGTTTTTCTGTAGAGTAAACATCAGAGCAAAAATTAGGTAAAGCATCAAGAAATGCTTGAGATTTGATATGAAGGTCTGCGGTGTCACATAAAGTAGGAGGTTTAGGTAAAGGTCGGATAAATTCACGAGAATCAATACTAATAAAACTAAACATCATTATCTTTCTGTTCGTATATTTCAGCAATATATTCAAGTGCTACACGAATGTGATCCAACACACAGTATAACGCATACCCTACTCCGATTAAAATTACTTCAGTCATTGTTTTCTCCTTCACGTTTCTACAGGAAGCGGAAACTTCCATTAATTTAAGATGATAAGCGTATTCGCAAGAATGTGATTACTTGTACCAATTATAACAATAAAAGCTCCATGTCGGTTAAAACAGGAGCTTTTATTTAAGTATTTTCTTCGGTTGTCTTTCCAGTAGCTCCGTTGTCATAGCACACAGCCAGTAGTATATTTCCATCTTTGCACTTCCATTTATTGGCTAGTAAATGTATCATTCAAGTTCCTTCTTTTTGAGTGAATGGTGCACCGCGTAGCAATCGCCATTGAACAATATACAGTTCATCGATAAGTTTATACTTAAGTGCTTCATCTGTTGTGTTTTTAATTTTAACTTTAAGTGATGATTCTTTGGCCTTGAGTTCATTCCAGATTTTAACCACAGCTTTGTTACGCTTACTCATAATAACTCCTTAGAAAAACCAAATAAAACTACAGATAGTAGCGATAAAGAAAAACATAGCTCCAGCCATAATAAAAATAAAAAGATATTCACAGAATTTACATGCCATATATACGCCAGTAAATCCACCAAACATCATTGTTACAAAGAAAATTAGGAATAGTTTAAGTAGAATAATAGTCATTTTTCTTTATATTATGCAAAATGACGGTAGAGATTCAACTGCTTTTCTTGAGCTTTGATCTTTTCAGTCAATTTATTAATTGCAACAGTAGTTACCTCCATTGTTAACTCTCCTGCTTTTGATTGTTTAGCTAATGTCCGAATAGCATCACATGCGGTTTCACGACCATTTTTATGGTTACCATACATTAGCTCTGGAGCAACTTCACACAGTGTTTCATACACAGCAAACCACGCATCTTGTTGCTGTTGTTCTGGTGATTTGTAATCTTGATTCTCTACGCTAGTTTTCATTTTGATTCCTTCTTGAGTTAAGCCACTAGTTTACCATAATAACGGGCATTTTTCGGCATACGTACTTTAATTCTTTCTTTGTTAATTTCAACAGCTTTGGTTGTAACAACATAGTCACCTTGATTCCATAGCCCTAGCAGCAAAGTAATCACGCAGAGTCATACCATTGTCTTGACTGTCCTGATAACTTCCGCTAATCGAAAACGCACACCCACCGTGATCACTCATTATTCACCTCGCTTAAGTTTACGTTGTTCTGAGTAATCACGTTTCTTATCCTTAGATTTCTCTCCGTCTGGTTTACCACGATGTTCCTTGGTATGACCTTTACTAAATCGAGAGTAATAACCCACACCACTGAACTCCAGTTCATCATCAACAAACCGAGCGTAACCAGAAGTTTTTACTTTAGACATAATCAACCTTACCTTCCTTCAAATCACGGTTTAAAGCCGCGTTATGCCGCAAAATCGCGGCTTGAGCTTTTGCCACGATAAACCCCATGCTGCTGGTGTCGTATTCACTCATAGATTCTCCAGTTGTTGTATAACAGGTCAATCAAGGCCGACCTGTGGCTTATTTCCGGCACTAGGCTTCAAACTAGCGTTTAAAGCCTCAACCATATCTGCACCTTCTTCAAAGCTAAGATCAACTTCTACAACAGTGATCAACTCTCCCTTCTTATCCACAGCTACAACATTAACTAATTGCCGATCACTAAAAGATCGCACTAAGGTGTGTGCGTAAATCTTTTTATTGATAATCTTAATATCAGTTCGTGTACTAGTTTTAATTGGCACGTATTGTGTGGTCATAATGTGTTCCTTTAATTTAAATTAATATTCAGATGAATTCTGTACCGTATTTGAGTAATTATCCTTAACTACATTCCTCAAATAATCTTCATCTTCAGGTGAATTATACATCAAATAATCGCAATCTATTGTCTTGTTTATTTTACGCTTTACTTTCTTTTGAGAGTAGTCGTTCTTAACGAGAACTCCTTGTTCTGACTTCACTTGCTTGTTTTGTTCTTGCATTACTATCCTTAGGGTTTAGGCCAATGTTTACCTAGCTTAATCATAACATACTTCTTACCGTTGATATGAATAAATATTCCTCCATAAACATACATAACAGGTGATTGATAACTGAATCTAATCTTTGGTAGCATTTTTAGTTCCTTCTTTAATACGTTTATTTCGTTGAATAATACGATACTCGTTTGTTTCTCCTTGCCATTCTTCAGGTGTTTTAATATCGTCACCATAATCCAAGATAAACGGCTCAGTATCTCGCTCACCAATAAGGTACTTAGTACGTTCAGCTTCGTAAGCAACTCTGTTCCATAGTTCACCACGAGCTAAACTAATACCTCCGCAACTACCCACCAGACCATCCAACTTATCTACACGTACTAATAGTGCTGTCCAATTACGTTTACCATTGGACTCTGGAAAGCTAGTCAAACGAACAGTAAGTTTAGGTTGATTATTTGTGCTACTCATTTTGTGTGTTCCTTTATACGTTGTTGCAGTGAAATCGACGGGTTGAACTTCATTGTAACACTACTCGGGTAAGTTACACGATCACCTGTCTTTAAATTATGAGTAGTGAACTCTTTGTTAACTTTAGGTACAAACACACCAAAATTATCTAGCTTAACCTCATGACCTTCTTTGATTAGCTGTTCGATAACGTCTGTAAGATTGTTCACAAAATCAGAGTATTCATACTTGTGGTAGGAATCATCGAATTCTACTAATTTATCTATTAGTTGTTTTTGGTTTAGTTTCATATTAATCCAGAGTCCTATCTTTATGATGATCGTTAACATTCACTTCTCGTTTACTCATATATTCAATGATATCAAGTTCAGAAAACAAACGATGTTCGCCAAAAATATTATATGCTGAATCAATACCTACATCAAGAATCTTGCCTTTTTCTGGTGTAAAACTCCCATGACAATGTCCGTGTAACATGATTGATCCGTATCCTTGTTTGTTCCATGAGCTAATTGGAAAATGAAACAAGCAAACATCTGTAGTATTAATCTTAATTTCTTTGTACTGATACCATGCTTGAATCAAATGATCACCTGAAAGTTTATCCAGCATAGCAGTACGGCAATGATTACCTTTAACCACAAAGATTTGACCATTCAACCTTTCAAACACTTCTTTGATTTGATCATACTTAGTAGCAAAGCTAACATCACCAAGTAGATATACTTGATCACTGTTAGTTACCTGTTTATTCCACAGATTGATCAACCATTCAGTATGTTGTTCTTGAGTAGTCTCAACACCACGATTGGTAATTTCTACGATTTTCTTATGATGAAAATGGGTGTCACTCACAAAGTATTTCATATTAACCCTCCGTGTTATCATCATTAGCAGACTGGTGCCATTTAGCGAACGGAATTACTACCTGTACGGCAGCATTCGGTAGTAGCATCTTAGGCCAGTCTTGGAACTTAGTATCCTTGGCTGGAACTACAATTAATTCTATCATGATTACTCTATGATCTTGATGATGGAAGTGTTAAATACGCCGTAGGGTACTACTGTGAATACACCTTTTACATAAAAATGCAAACAACCATCACCTGTTAATGTATTGATTACCATTTGTTGTAAATTAGCTGCAGATTGACTAAGTTCATCAGAAGTAATAACTCCGTGATCTTTTGTTGAGATTTGTAGTTTCATTTTACTCACTCCTTACCGTGGATTTTAACATCCTTTAGTTCTTTGGTTTCACCGTCGAAGATTAGTTCTAGTTTGTTAACAAGGGTCCAGTGACCAGAAGCATCGGTTGATTCTTGTGGAACTTTATTAATATCACTAGTTACACCTTGAATTTCATTATAACCATCGCCTTCATACAACCCACCGAACTTAGAGTAATCCGGCTTTGGTTCTGGTTTGATGCGGTATTTGGTTTTAATATCCCATGTTGGGCCAGTTTTGCGGCATTCAAACCATTGACCACCACATAGCCACTGAATAGTAGCCCCAGATGCCCAAGCAAGAATTAAGTCTTTGTGTTTATGTCCTGTTTTCATGTTAGTTCCTTTAATAAGTAAATTGTTCAACTTTTACACCGCTTCGTACAAGATGAATCTTACCACAGTTTTCTCGGTATTCGTGCTTGCATTTGTAAATAATTTGTGTAGATTTTGTGTTATAATGTCTAAGTGTATTTTGTATAGAAAGGGATGAATGTTAAATCAAGAAGCTATAAATAGAACAGATAAAGTATTATACTACCATATTGCAAACTGTGACTTCGAATTAGAAAATAAAACTTATGTGAAAAATCAGATAGTCTACATAGGAAGTGGTAATTGTATCAGAGTTAAAGCGAAAGTGAATAGAACTGAACAACATCTTTCAGTATGGTCTAAGTTAGATTTCCAAATTGTACTGCAAGGTCTTAATTCAAAGGAAGCCGAAAAGTACGAACAAAGAATGATACATAAATATTGGGATAGTAATCTGTTCAATAAGAAAAGAAAGGTTGATGTTAAAAAGAATTATATCTATGATGAATTAAATAAAATTTTCTATCTAGACTCTGATTTCAACTTACGTTGGGCAGTTGATAGGTACGGTGGGACAGCTAATAAAAGTCCACGAATAAAGAAAGGAACACTAGCCGGATACATGTCAAGACAATATAGAATTGTTAGTGTAAACAAAGTTAATTATCAGGCTCATAGAATAGTTTGGTGTTTATATAACAAAGCAGACGTAGACCATGTAAGTGTAGTAGATCATATAGATCAGAATCCATTGAATAACCATCCACTTAATTTAAGAGTTTGTTCCCATTCTGATAATCAAAGAAATAAGGTTGTTGAAAACAAGAGTACTGGAATCAAGTTTATTTCATATAATAAGACTAGAAAATACTTGCAAGTACAACTAACCATTAAAGATTGTTTTTATAAAACTCACAGAATTAGAAAAGTTTTTAGAATACTCTCCTTAGTTAAAAATGATTTATCTTTTGATGAAGTCTACGCACTACAACTTCAAGCTGCAAAGGACTATTTAGAATCCATGACAGCTTCAACGTAAACATTGTTATCAACTAGAAACTGGAGACCTTCTGTGCTTCTATAGCTGTTACGGTAGTATACTGAAGATACTCCAGTGTTAACTAGTGCGACAGAACAGGCTAGGCAAGGTGCATAATTGCAAAACAGAGATGCACCTTTAATAGGTTGACCGTCTCTTGCTGCTTTATAGATACTCTGCATTTCGGCGTGTGAAACTGTATTCTTAGTGACCAGTTCTCCGTTAATAATATCTTCACAATTATTATCTGATCCGGGAACTGTCCCATTTATACCTATACTCAGAATCCTTGAATCTTTCACTAAGATAGCTCCAACTTTCAGACGTTTGGCTGTGCTGGTCTTACCTGCAACTTCTGCCATTTCCAAAAACATCAACTTGTGCTTTTCTTTCATACCAGCTTAAACTTTTCTTTAAGTTTCTGGACAAGAAATGTGTCGTAACCTTCAGAACAAGGTTCTTCATCACTCCAAGTATTTACGACCTTAATACAATCCATAACAACCAGTTCTATCAGTTTGTTAATATCTTCATGGATGTATGGTTTATCTGGCGTAACAATATAACTCAATCCGGCAGAAAATACAAGTGCGTCTATTTCATGATCATTCAACATTTTATTCTCCAGTAAAAGTGAGGTACAACACCACTACGATTGTGACACCTACTGATGCAAAGAATAGTAGTTTTTCTTTTAGATAGGACGATTCCGAAGGTTTCGGACTCTTATAATCATTCATTCTAAATCTCCTTAAATATTCCATTCCATCGGATCAACCTGTACTATACCGCAATCCGTAGTATATCGCACGTACTTAACTCCAGTTTCAATAATAGCTAACTTGCAGCTAATACACGGACAAGCATTAGCCATAGTTCCATCTTTGTTAAACCGTTGCACCAACAAAGAATGAACCTTTTTGTTTCTGCTTGCAAGAAGACAGGCGACCTCTGCATGTAAGAATATACGCTTATCCGACATACCAGCCTTGATTGATAGAGCTTTTTGCCACGGATTCGATTTGGTGTACAAATTTTGGCGAGTAGCTATGATATTCCCTCTTTTATCAAACGAAGAACAGATCAATTCGAACTTATTACGTACAGACAATTTATTTCCTAAAGTAGTTCAACAAACAAATAACACTAATTGCTAGGTATATTAATCCTATACATGAAAGCATTAATATAAGAGCAATTTCATGCATTATAGGCCGCGCTTAAGCAAATGCTGAATCTTCGCAAGGCGATTGCAAGACTGACGAGCCTTATCTGCTCGTTTAAAATAAAGATCAGACATTTCTTTGTTGTTACCCTTGCAGCTTTCAGCTACGTACTTATAATGTCCAATCCTCCATTCAAGCGAGTCTAGTTCTGTCTTAAGTACTGAAACCAAGGTCTGAACTTCCGATTTCTGAAGTTGTTGCTTTGGCTTGAAGACCTTGGTTCGCTTAGTCATACGAGGGATAGTGAAGTTAAAATCCTTGAGTGTTGTTTCCATTTCCATTTTATGTTTCCTTATTAAGTTAATGTGAGTTTATTGTAGCAGAATTATCAGTTACCACCACCAATGAATCAGACATTTTTCGATATTCCTTGATTTCAGGTAAGAGTCAATAACAGGATATTCATCAGCGTTTTCTTCAGATTCACATTTGAAGTAGTAATAGTCGTTACCGAATTCATAATCTTGCCAGAGTTTCTTAACTTCTAGCTCAACTTCAACAGGGCAGCTTGACCATTGCACATCAAACAAAGTTACTTGCTGGATACAATCGTCCTTAGTTCCGTCCAGTTCTTCCCAACCTTTATGCTTATGTTCGTAAGCTGTTGTTCGTCCACTATATTCTTGCATTTTATACTCCCCACGGACCAACATACGGTGGCTTCAACAAAGCAGGAATTTTCTTTGGTTCTTGCTTTGAATAAAAGTCAGTTTCAATACGCATTGCAATCTCATATAACTGATGCTTAATTTTAGCTTCACCTTCGGAGCCATTGTACGATAATTTATCAGCGATATACCGTAGTGTAGTCGCGTCTTCTTGTTTGATTAATGTGTTACTCATTTTCATTTACCCTCAGACAAAGCCAAGAAAGCAGCGGTCATAAACATATTCATTACATCCTTGTGTCTGGTTTCAGGTGCATCGTTGTATTCCACTATTCCACTAGAACTAGCATCCTTTGGAAGACTCCGTGCTATATAGTATTTTGCTGAATATGCAGCTTTGACTTTTTCTAAAGCACCAATTGGGCAGAAACAAACTGCTTTACTACTGTAATATGCAGTAGATACACCATCAGAGTCTCGTGCGAGCGTACACTTAGTCCACCGTTCAGGTGAACCGATGATTTCCATTGCTTGTAGAATCTTTTCGCTTGGTTTGATAATAGTCATATTATGTTTCCTTTGAATGTTAAGTTGATATACTGGAGTGTATCACAGATTTACTGAAAATAATTACCATGAATACTCAGGCACTTAGACCGGATCAATTGCTTCAGTCGATCACCTTGAAATACACCGTACTTATTCAATCCGTAGTACGCTAGTTCTTTCACCATTGTGACGTATTGTACTATAGTATATGACTGATTCGGTTCATTGATTATTTTATCAAGAACAGCAATAGCTTTCTGTTCGTCTTTCTTGGTTGTTACAATGTAGGCTAGTTCACCAGCACGGTAACAGGTTTCTTCTTTACCTACACCGTCAGTTGCTTTAGCATAAGCTGTACCTGATAGTAGACAAGTGACTGATACGGCGATTAGTATTGTGGTTAGTTTGTGTTTGAGTGTCATGTTGAGTCCTTTTGGTTAATGTTGCGAAGAACTGAAGTGTAGCATAGGTTTTGGCGAAATGAAGATGGGACTTGAAATATTTTTGTGGTGATCTGAGAGGTGTTACGATTTAGCTAGTAATTCAGCTAAGACTATGGTATAATAGAGTTATCTTAACAACAAGAGGATCATATATGTTTACTATATCACCAGCAGTACTTTCCAGTACAGCACTCTCTAGCTCCACTAAGTTAGTTTACGCTTACATCACAGGTCTTTGTGATGATACACCTCAGATTTCTTATGATAAAATAGCTTTAGCTACAGGGATTACTAAGATGAGTGCTATCAGGTGCACACAACACTTGATTGACAGTGGCTTACTTAAGAGAACCAAGGATTCTAAGGGATGGTTGCACTACTCTAATACGGAAGGAGTTTAAGTGATGAAAATTAAACATGAATTCACTTGCAATAATATAGTAACTCTTGATGGAGTAAAGCGATATGTCGTTTACTGCTTACTAGACTTATCTGGAAACTTTCTCTATGTTGGAAGTTCTGTTCATGTAATTAAAAGATTAAAAAATCATTTTAATAATAAAAATTCTAATGAGGTATATAGAATAGAAATTAAAGAAGTTGCTTCTTATCCTGAAATGCTACTTCTTGAGTCTTACTTAATACTGGCATTACAACCTAAATGGAACAGAGTAGGTACTAATGAAGTAAATTGTCAGTGTGTTGTTCCAATTCTTAATACGACTATCCTAGACAGGGGTAAAGACCATCAATCTGTGATTGTTTTTACCCAAATGAAGGAATATACTGAAAAATCAGCAGTACAAACTAAGAAAATTGAAGAAAAAGAAAGTGTCGTACCAGTTAATGATAACTACCACCAAACAAGTTGGCAAACACACCGAAAGATTTTACAGGAAACCTTAGATAACCTCAAAATGCCGATTAATCTTATAAATTCTCAGAAAACGTGATATATTCCACAATTGAACTTCCACTATAATAGCTATCTTCAACACAACTTACACAATGTAGGAACAACATGAAAATCACACTTCAAAATCCAGTAGTAGACATGCTCTTTGAACTCAAGGACAAAGAAGGTCTTTCGCTTAACAATTTAATATTTAAGGCTGTACAAATGTACTATTTGAACAACAAAAAAGGCATCCAAGATGGACAACAAGAACAAACAACCCGAGCAGACTGCACTTAAATACATAAGATTACCTCTAGAAATGCTTGATCTTGAATGGGCAACCAGCGCAGACGTAGTAATCTATGCTTTCATGCTTAATAGATTTAACTTTTTCAAGAAAATCGGTAAAGACTACTTTGAAAATATTGAAGACATAGCTACAGGTAGCCGACAAAGTGTAGCTACAGTTAAACGTACCGTGAAGAAACTTCATGACAACCACTTCATCCAAATAACCAAGGTAAAGTCAAAGATCGGTTTTAGCAATAGTTATAGCATAAATGATATATTTAACACAATTGAGCCTATTGCCAAACCTAAGAAAAAGGTCAAGTTTAGTGACGAACTAGAGGATGACTTGTTCTAAGATTAGCTCAAAATGATCCGTACCTAGGTGTCAAAATGATACTTACATACAGCTCAAAATGACACCATAGAATAAATGATTATAATTAAAGAAAAGAATAAATGAAGGTTATACTGTACGTATACTTGTATTGATGACCTCTATCAATTCGACTTCTATTCCTACAACCTTCAATGTTGGCACGATCTACTCTACTACTTCTACACTAAGTCGTGCGTAATACGAAGGTTGTTCTTTAGTTATACAGTAATCAAGTATAAAACAAGAACAAAATAACTACAAGTTATATAGAAATTACACTGAACTTAGTGGCTAATGCTATCTAGTATTGTGCTGTATTGATGTGCTAAACATCGAAGCTGCTATCTCACATAGTGAAATACACGTTAAACATAGAATATACCACTAGTTATGCTAAAACGTAGCTTAGTTGTGCTAAACTATTACATTCTCTACTCAAATAATTTTTATGACATTTTCAATTCGATACCTACTCTTGTGCTTTATCACATGTGCTCTACTGCTTAAACCAAGTACAACACATGATCTAATGCACGTTACTCCACAGTTGACCAAGCAAGAACAACGCCACATTCTACAACAGTACAATTGTATTCGCGTTGCACTTTATCACGAGAGTCGCGGAGAGCCAACTGAAGGTATTCGTGCCGTGCTCTCAGTGATACACAACAGAAAAAAGCATAAGAACTACCCAAGCACTTACTGTGCAGTGATTAAACAGCCATGTCAGTTCAGCTTCTACAACAAGATTAAACACGATAGAACGCCGTATAGCGCGTCTGAAGCCAGAGTTAAGGCAACCATAGAGGAACTAGCATTTGAAGCTGCTGTAGGGGTGTTTGAGCCTGTTCTTGAGGGTGAATATTTGTTCTTTCATACGGTTAGCTTAAAAAAGAATTTGGGTTGGAACAGCAGTAGTAAAGCTAAGGTGATAATAGGTAATCATATATTTATAAATAAAGGGATAAAATGAAACAAAAATTAGACTACAATATAAACTGGAGTGAGCACTTCCTTCTGGATGCTGATAGTCCTAGTGGACTTGTAAAAATTAAAATCAATGAAGAAATAATCACGAAAAAGAGAGTCGGACATAGACATTTCAGAAAAAATAAACCCAAAAGTTGGCAATTACCTTTTGAAGGTCATCGTTATGTAGTACATAGAATTATTTGGATTATGACTTACGGTAGTATCGACCCTGATTTAGTTATTGATCACTTAGATGGTAATCCTTTTAATAATTCTATTAATAATTTAAAATTAAAGACTCAGAAAAATAACACAAGAAACACACGTTTAAATGTCAAGAACACATCAGGTTTTTCTGGTGTTTATTTATCTACTAATACTAGAGGTTTGAAGTACTATGTTGCAAGATGGAATGAACTTGATGGTAAGAGGAAGAGCAAATTATTCTCTGTAAAGAAACTCGGAAAATTTACTGCAAAGGCATTAGCTGTAGAGTACCGTGAGAAACAAATTCAGCGTCTAATTATAGAAGGTGCGGATTATACTGAACGTCATGGTTACGATATTTAAATGAATTACAACCAAATCTAAATTTTATGCTACAATAAACAATCATCATTTCTACAAAGGATAAATCATGCAACCAGACACAGAACAACTAATGAAGAAATTACATGCGTCACTATGTCCAGATAAACTTGAGGCTGAAATACGTGATAAGTTTCTGGCGTTGGAGGCCGAGATTGAACGGTTGAAAACATTGAGTGTTACTAATATTATGTTAGCTGTTGTACCCGGCGAAGACGGTGGTGGACAGGAAATTTATGCTGAATCTGTAGATGATGTTGTTTCACTGTTGTCTGATATGGGTGAACGTCTAGATGATTACGAAGGAAAGGTTTCTACAAAAGATACTGAACTTCTGGACTTCCTTGAGACTGAGCATTATGATAACGTTTTTCCTCTTGGTAAAACATGGTATTCACGACTCGCTTATGGACAACCGTATAAGAAGCACAATACGTTACGTAGTGCTATAATCACAGCAGTTAATAACAAAGGATCAAAGTGACCAACACAGAAGAACTAGCAAACGATGTAGCTGACATTGCCACAAAAGCAATGCAACGTGCCGTGTTCGACTTGAAGAAAATTAAGGGGTAAATAATGGTTAAAACTTGGCAAGAAAATCGTGATGTTCATGAGTATTTGAACGGACCAATCAGCACAGTGGTTAAGCATGAGCTTATGCAAGCTGAGATTGACGGGTTACGGGAGCGGCTGGTGGAACTGGAGAAGCAAGAACCAATAGCGTATTTGTGGAAAAACTGCGAGGGCTGTTACTCAACAATCAGCGAAACACAGAAAGGTGCTATCAATGTGATCGCAGTATACGCATCAGCAGGTGCATCCCTCGTTGCAACGCCTATTGTTGCTTGGGCCAAAAGCACCCCGAGAAAATTGCGCATCACTACGATGGACATGGGCGGGGAAGATGGCTGGCGGCCATTGGGGTATACGGCAGCAGGCGCATCCCCGGTGGAGCCGCTAACAAAGACACAGATTGAAAAGGGAATGATGGCTCTGTTGTGGTGTGCTGCATCTGATCTAGAAAGGCTCAACCCGAATATGTACGAGGGCTATAAGGACGATGTGACTAGGGTTTACAGCGCCATCACCACCGAAACCACAAGGAATTCATAACATGAAAGCATACTGTATAAATTGTGGTTCGAGCCAGCCGTCTAAATTCCGGCCTGGACAGGATGCAATAACTAACGAGTCATACGAAGACCTGTGCTGCGATACATGCCACTTTATTGTGGCAACTATTCAAGACCGAGAATCTTCACAGCAGCCAAGCCAAGCGCTGGAGCCTGTCTATTTTTCGCAATTTAGTGGGTGCGGCCTGGAGGAAGTTTCCAAAGATCGCTACGACGAGATTGCGGAAGATGACCGCATTACCTACTACACAGCAGCAGGTGCATCCCCGCAGCAAAGCCCGTTGTTACAGTTCTGCACCTGCGAAGATTGCAAGCCAATGGAGTGCGAAGGGTGTCGAATCAACCGTGAGCGGCGTGAGCTTCTACCCGCACCAAGCGAAGCAGCCCGCGAGTACATGAATGGATACAGTGATTGCAAAGAGCGGGCAGGGGCTACGAGTCAAGCGCAGCCAGAGTCAAGTTTGCTAATAGGTGAGATGCGAGAGAGCGGTGTTGTTTGGTTTAACCAGAACCCACATGCTTGGCCTCTTGGCACAACCTACTACGCAGTAGCCGCCCCACAACCAAAGGAGACGAAATGAACTATCGCAAAAAACCAGTAGTAATCCAAGCAACACAGTGGTTCAAGGATGGCGACCATCCAGCAGTTATTCGCAAGACCGCCTCCGATCGCTACGCTGATGAAGGAGTGCCGTGGGTTCCCACGCTTGAAGGAGGCCACATAGTTACACCAGGAGACTGGATTATCACGGGCGTTAAGGGCGAGCACTACCCCTGCAAGCCTGAGATTTTTGAAATGACATACGAAGCTGCCGCCCCCCTCCCGCAGCCAGAGCCGGTGAATGCGCTGCTTGTTGATGCCTTGGAGCGCATGGTGGAGTCAGTGACCGGCGTAAATCAAGTTTCCGCAGTTAATGAGGCCCGAGCAGCCCTCACCGCAGCCAAGCAAGCACAGCCAGAGCGCGAGATGCAAAAACTATTTCTCACTGCAGGATTGTTCCCCGACGCTTGTAAATTTGATGCCGACGGTTCGCCAAGTTTCTACACAAAAGAAAGCGCGGATAAGTTTGCTGCTGGAAAACTTGATGTGCCGTGTAAGGGAAAAAATTGCGGAAGTTTGAACGGATGGCTGCACTCTGCCGAATGCCGCGCAGAGCATGAAGCGGCCTGTTCAGAGCAAGCGCAGTCAGAGCGTGCGCCGCTAACTGATGCGGAGATTGAACAGATTCTGGACCCCCTATCACGGCGTGCCCGAAGAAGATATGGACTACTACGAGTTTGTTAGATCGGTGGAGACTTACATCAAACAAGGAGAACAGCATGATTAACGAAACAGTCCTGAGAGAACTCGCAGCCAAGATAGTGATATGGAGACAGAATGAACAGAAATAAACACGGATACAAAACCACAGAACAACACACGTATGAAATAGAAATTAACAATAATAGCTATTTTGTTGTAGTAGATGTTAAGTTGTTTATCAAACCACCAGATTACAACACATATGACTCTGATCTAGATTTTGAGGGATATGAAGAAATACTTGATATAAAGATACTGAAAGTTTATTCCGAAGATACGAATCCAAAAGATTCGGATTCGGATGAAAACGGTAATGAAAATGAGGTAGAATTCAAGCTGTTCTCCAAAGAACTGCAGGATAAGTTCTACGCAGTTACAGATAATCTAGTAATCAATGAAAACAGATAGGAGTGTATTATGATTAGTATCAACCTACATGAAAACTGCCGTGTACAGCTAACTGAAGCTGGCGCAAAGTACATGAACGACTTGAACAAACAAGCGAACAAGATTATCAATGAACTGTTCCTTAGACCTAAGTTGTTGTACCATGAGTACACTTCTGGTGAATATTTTTATAGTAATTTGCTTTTTGTTACGGAAATATATTTGAAGACTCAAGAACTTGGGTTAGAAGAACCATTTTTGAGGGTACAATTGAGGTACTAACTAATTAGAGATTGTAAAGATGGAAAATATAGACGTACCCGAAGGATTCGGCTACTTATTTTGAGTGAATTACAACCTTGATTCAAATTCTGCTATAATTCATACATACTAAGAATCCGAACCCTTTTGGATTTGTATTTAACCAACATAAGGAATCAAAAATGAAATACACTGATCTTACCGTTAAACAAAAAGAACTACTGAATGCTTTTATCCAAGGTGAACCAATACAACTTAACCATTGTTATTATGGATGGTCAGACGTAGATTCTCCACTAGAGGCTATTGATTGTTACGATGATAATAAACTCCGAATTAAACCAAAAGAACCTGTGATTAAACACACATTCGCTCCTGTATTTATTGACGGTGTAGGTAGCCATTTAACTTGCGGTTCTATTGAGGATATCTTGGCAACATGTAATGATGCACAAATTCATAGTTTTATTATGAAAACCTATCATGATGGAGTGTTCATTAAAGTTGAAGTTATTCCTAAGCAATAATTGATCTTGAGCTTGAAGGGATTGGTATAATGAAAGAACCGACTGTGAGTGAACTGAAGGATGCTAAGATTAAGTTGGAGAAGGATATCCAACAGTTGCTGAATACGTTCAGTGTAGTGAATAATGTTACTGTGAGTAGTCTTAAGTTAGACACGTATTCCGTCCAAGGAATATGCGGTGGATTACCGCAGAGATATAGTGATGTTAAGGTGGAAATAATTTTGTAGGAATATGTTTTTGATAATGGATTTAGGTAAATACGAATCCAAAAGGGTTCGGATTCTGTTATACTCTAGTCTTACCAATTAACTAAGGAAATCAAATGAAGAAAGAATTCTGGGTTTACAATATCTACAACACAACAATGGTTGAAGATTGGGCGCATGAGATTCCGGGTATTCTAATAGAAAAAGAAGAACTACAAGACACAGTAGTTGTAGATGATTGCTCAGATAATATCTGTATTGGTGCTTATGATATCAGTGGTAAGTATCGGCAGTTTGATTCGTATGAAGCGTATAATGCTAGTAGTTATTTTGCTGGTCATCCTGAGTGGAAAATCCGAGTAGAAGGTTATAAAGTTTCTGTGGATAATCTTGAGAAGTATAAGGTTTCGGAATAATTTTTGTAGTAATTTCTATTTGAGTTGGAATATTCTGCAGGAATTCTATGAACATTTTCAGTTATAATTCAATCTTAGTTTCAAAACCAATTTCAAACCCAAAAAGGAACCACAGCAAATGACCAAGTATATCTACCCTGCATCTTTTGGTGTTACCGATGATGCAAACGAAGATACCAACGATTGTGCTTTGAGAGCTTACTGCAATGTTACTGGTGTTTCATTCAAAGACGCTCAGATTAGATTTGCTAAACAAGGTAGGAAGTACCGCAAAGGAACACAATATAAAGCACTACATACTATTTATACTAACGTTGGTATGACACCTGTTCTAATGGGTTCTACTAGGCTGTGTGCGTACATTCAATTCATATCTAACTTGAAATCAACAGGTAGTGCTCGTACATTGAAGTCACTACTGGCTGATCCTAAATATCAAACAGGTAAACATGTGTTCTGTACTGCTCGTCACGCAATGGCTGTAGTTAATGGTAAAATCATTGATACTCACAATATCAAAAGTAGTAACAGGGTTTACTTGGTTTATACTATGCCTGAAGTATCTATTCAGTAATTGGATCATTTCAGATAAAATCCTTAATGAAATCAACGATGATCTTAGGTTTTATTTGTTTAGTATCTATTTATAATAAGGATTAGTATGCACAAAGAACAATGGATTAAAGTAACAGAAGGATTGCCAGAACTAAATATGGTTACTCCTTATTCAACATCAGTTACTTCTGATTATGTTTTAATCTTTAATGGTTATAGTAAAAGAATAGGTTTTATTAAACAATATTATGGTATTGGTCAAATTCATTGGTTTAATGATTATTGCGATATTGTTGATGTTACTCATTGGATGTATCTACCAGAAAATCCAAGTTGACAGTTTCTATCTGAACTGAAAAGCCTTTGGACCGTTTTAACTAGAAAGCCGTTCATATCTATAATTGAACTAAAAAGCCGCCCTATCAGTTGAAACAAAAAGTCGCGGTAGGTGATGCTCAACATAAAATACCCGACAAAAACGCAAGGGTATAGCGAACGGACAGTTCAGTCACAATCCATACTGTTCAGTCGCTATACCCTTTAGTCGCAGTCAGGTATTAAACCCCACGGTTGCAAAGGTTATTATTCTGTGATACTCGCACGTGCATGCGCGCGCTTTAATGTCAGTGTGCGCAGGGTTAACATGCGAAGCACTGCTAGCTGTAAGTTAGGCTGTATAAAATACCATTAGGGTTTATCCCTACAATTATTTTCGTTGGTGCTGACGGATTGAGAATTTTTATGTCATAATTCAGCCATGCCAAGCAATAACGCGAAGCTGAAACAAGGATAGAAAATGTTAAATACACTAACCATTGCCACAGTCAATAAAATTTATGATGCATGGGATAATGGTCTCGATTATGTAGAAATCGAAAATAAATTGTTTGTATGCTATCCTGATGGCATTTTTGTTGTGCCGAGTGATACAGTAGACCTAAATAACCCAGCGACTAGAATTTTTTTGGTCAAACCCGATAAATCATGGGGTTGTAAGGTAGAATAAAATAAAAGTAACCCTAGGCTAAAATCTAGGGTACAATTTGGACTTAATTAACTTACTGAAAAATATCATGCGCTCAGAATACATTGCTAACGAAGCCCTTGTAAATTCCCGTAACACTGGTTGGACTGGTCAATTATCCGCACCTAGCAAAGCTCGAAAGTATTACGTGCAAAGCAAGCGCAAAGTCTCTCAAGCGTGGATGATTGTGGGCAACTTGGGTTTGTGGTTGATAGTATTGCCTATGGTGGCAAAATTTAACTAATAGAAGGGTATAAAATGCAAGCATACAACGAAGAAAAAAACAATCAGGGTAAACCCTCACGTGACCGGAAACAGCAACGCGAAAATAAGCGGCAATTTTAAGCAAAATAGTAGAAAAGTATAGTAGAATTTAGTCTTACTCTAACAAATAGGAAATTATCATGCGATACATCAAGACGGTTACAGTTTACTCCCCATTGTGCTTTGACGCTCTCAAGCCCGGACAATGGTTCAAATGGGCAGGTGCGGATGGGAATGGTAGTCGTGGTCAGTGGCTTGGCAAGACGCTTGCCGGTGCGGATGCGATACGATATCAATCCGGGAAATTCGGCAAGCACGCAGACACAATGCGGAATAAGTTGATGCGAAAATGGGCAAAGCAGAATGGTGCAAAGTAAGGTAGAAACATGTACAAAATTGAATACGGGTTTGGTTCATTCAAGGAAATAAAATACTTTCATACCTATGGCGAAGCTGTAGAATATTGCAGAATACTCAAGTGTCGACTGAGTAGAATCAAACCCGTACATTGAAAATTCGAGTCTGTAGCCCTTATACAATTAGGGGTTACATCCGGGAATTTTCCCACAATGGCAACTTAGGACTAAATACCATGCAAACTACAAACGATCAAGTAAATACCATGCAAACTACAAACGATCAAGTAAATACCATGCAAACTACAAACGATCAAGTAATTACCCTGCTAAATAATGCGGGTATTAAGTTCAATATTATTCCTGCAGGTTTTGGATTGAAACGTGACCATTGGGAGTGCGACGGTTGGATTCTACAATTGCACAAAAATAATAATACTCAAATGATCAGTTATTATACTGGCATGGCCCATCGCAAAGTATCCAAGTATGACAAGGTTTGCATTGATCGTGCCTATAAGGGATCAATTAATCATAAGCATGAAATGGCAAAGCATGCAAAGCCTGTTACCCCGGCTGTATGCAATATTATTTACAACTTGAACTTAGATTCTCAGGCTATTGCTGAATCATTCCCTAACTGGTGTGATAACTATGGTTACGATTCCGATAGTAAAGCATTAAATGTATATAACGCATGCTGCGACAATGCTAAAAAGTATTATTCTATTGTTGATCGTGCAACCCGCGAGCAATTAGAAGTTATACTTCAAGACTATTAATTATGGGATAACATGGCACAATTTAGGCTTAATGTAGATATGGATAATGCGGCATTCTCTGATCAATATGATGGGCAAGAACTATCTAGAATTTTGCGCATGGTTGCGCAGAGAATAGAGGATAATGGTATTCCATGGTATTACCAAAATATAAAAGATATAAATGGTAATATTGTCGGCAAATATGCACAAAAAGAGGAATAGTATTATGGTTTACTTTATCAGAGACTATAACGATAAAATTGTAGGCAATCCAAAGGGTTATTCTACTCTTCGTGGCGCGCGTATAGCAATATGCTGCAAGTATAAGCATCACAGTAAGCTCAGGTATTATCTATGGGAAATTTACGATAATGCGGTGTCACAAGGTCACATGGGCAATATAATTTACTCCATTAAACTAGCAAAATAGTAACATGAAAATCATTAAACCAAAATCAAGCATAAGTAAACAGTCTAAGCCTGTTTCCTCCATAATATATCAGGGGCCATCACTAATCGACGGTTCCCCTATTGTATGCATTGCTATTATTGGATCAGGTAACGTCAAGACAGGTTCAATGATACAAACCCATATTATCCGCTCTGACATTTCTCCCATAGATGCCAGCAAGACAGGCTTAGATTATGCAATATGCGGGAATTGTCAACACCGTGGCAATGCGACTAATGATCCAGCGAAGAAAACAGCCGTAAACCGCACTTGTTACGTCACACTATTTCAAGGGCCAACACAGGTATACAAAGCGTTTAAGCGTGGCAATTATGCATTGGCTACCCCTGAGCAAATTACAGCTATAGGCAAAGGTCAAATGGTACGCTTGGGCAGCTATGGTGATCCAGCAGCGGTTCCCAAGGGTGTCTGGGATACACTACTGGCAGAATCGGTCGGTCATACCGGATACTCGCATCAGAGTAAACTACGGGGGGTTATTGTTGACTATAACAAGGTAATGGTTAGCGTAGAATCAAAAGCGAGTGCACAGGGTTATCACTTGAACGGTAAGCGAACATTTCGAGTAATACCCGTTGCAACGTGGGAAGAACAAGGGAATGCATCTTTGCTAAAATCGGAGATTCTATGTCCGGCATCCAATGAAGCAGGAAATAAAGCGTTATGCATTGATTGTGGGCTGTGTAAGGGATCAAGCGTTAAAGCGAAGAGTATAGCTATTGTGGCGCATGGCGCAAGAAAGGCATTTGTTCAATGACAGCGCGACAATCAAGGGTAAAACAATCATCTGGTGCAATGAGCGTATCCTATGCATTGTTGCACGTTATCATTGTGATTATATTGGTCCTAGGGTTTGATATATGGGTTATCATCAAGGTGTGGAGCTAGGGTAGAATAACCATACTATTGACAAGGGATAATTAAATCCCTTACAATCAAGCTTCATTCAATTTATTATTAAAGGTTTACCATGCTACAAACTACCGTATACAACCAAGCTAACGCAGTAGTCACCGGATGCTATTACAATGCAAAGGGGGATCATATCGACGTAGAGTTTATGGGTTCAGCGTTGGAATGTGAGTGCTATATCAATGCAGTACGGCAGGACAACGAGGGTACCAATGAAGTGCAGCATGCTGTTAACCGTGTAAATGTAAGGCATGCAACCCCAGTAGCTACGGGCTTTGCCTTGCATAATCAATGGCATAGTGTAATGACAGCTTAGGCCATGTGGTATCGGGTGTATAACGTTTATACAATGTACCAATATAGTGCATAATGTGTATAGGGTTTATACACTCGAAATGAGCATGTTATACAGTGGAAATATTCGCACAATAGCAGAATAATCTCAACTATCATGCCCATTATCACCCCCGTTATACCCTCTTACAGCCCCACTATGCCCACACGATCAACATCAGTACCATTGAACGATACAACGAACGACAACCCCACATGGAGCGATTAAACGAACATTAAAGGATCATAAAACCACGGTGATAACGGGAGAAAAGCGCAATATAACCGATAGCTATAACGCATAGATATTTTGGAATTCTACGGGGGATGACGTAGGGGTGTATGGGGTTCGCTCAAACCACCATTCCAGTCTGCACTAAAAATCTCTGATTCACCCACCAATAACCAATCCTATCTGTTGCAATAAAACCACAATATAACTGCAATTCCAATTCACATTGATATCCATATAGTAAGACACGCCATACCTACGTTTAAACACACGCTAACCCACCTACAAGACACGTAATAACGAAGGTAGTAGCTCAGGTAGTCTAGATGTTAATTGAAGGTTCTAGGCGGTTTAAACAGATGTACAATGAAGGTTATATTTGTTGTATTTACACTACAAATACAGCACTATGTATATTTAGCACAACATAAGTTGATCTGCAGTAAGAAGTGATGAAGTATAAAATTTTAAAAATAAGGTTAGCTGTAATGTTCGTTACATTGTGCAGGTAGACCAGAGTATAACTAAAGTTATTCGCACTATAAATCGAACAAACCAGCACTAAGTTAAGTAGTCTTTTTAGTATTACACAACTAAATAACTTAACTGAAGGTGTAATGAAGGTAGCAATACCTGTTGTCAACTTGGATATTTCAGCTTCAATAGGTGATGAAGCCTTCATTAGTTGTGACGTAGATATTTTAAAAATAAATAATTTGAAAGAATTACATCATTGTGTGTTACGGTTACGAAGTAATCGAAACCTTGCTAGAGCATTAGATTAACCTTCGTATTACGCACGATTCATCTGATCTTATTAAGTTAGTCTGTGCGTAATATGAAGATTAAACCTCAGTCTGTCTTTGTTTCTTACTACTTCATACTCTACTACCTGTCACTAGTACTTTATGGTCAACTTGTGCTGACCCATGGTAACTCTATAGCTTTTTCAACAAGAAAACAGCAGTTTTAAACAAAATTGATGTACTTTTGGTTTACCCCGTGTAGTCTCTATAGCTTTTTCGGAGTGATTTCCTTGTTTTTCAACAAAAACGATCAACTTTTAGACTCAAGCTCAACTTTCTTTCTACAGTAGTTCAGTCTATTACGATCAATTCCTAGAACAGTACATACTTCCTTATCAGTAAAACCAGATTCCTTCATTTTATTAGCCTTAAGTACAACATTGAGTTCTTCGTCGGTTTCTGACAGCACACCAAACATCTCATCGTGGATTCTTTTGTATTCCTTCAGTTGTCTGTTTTCTCTATCTAGCTCATCAATCATTTCTACGTACTCTTGTACGTCTTCTACGGAGTAGGTTTCACTCCTGAGAATAGTGCAGTACATCTTGAAGGCTCTACGGAAGTCTATAAGGTTCTTAGCTTTCTCGCAGTTAGTCCATGCTAACTTCAAGGATTCATTGGATTCATCTACTCCTAACTCTTCCTTAATATCCTTGACCACAGCTTGAATAACTTCTTTGTAAAACATACTTTTAGCTGTTCTACTGAAGTCCTCTGGATAGTCCTTGATATTTCCATCAATTAACCCTTGTTTGATTGTGTCCTTTACATAAGACTCAACTACTTTAGTGCAAGTTCTTGTTGAAACTGACTCAGACATAGATTTTTTCAACAAATTGATAGCCTGTGCTTTCTCTTGGTTACTCCAATCTTGTACTAGGTCAATTAATTCTTCTTTTTTATCCATTATTATCCTTTTCAGAAAGTTCTATTGCTAATTCTACTAAAGAATCTGCGAACTTGTATTCATAACCAGCAAGTGTTGTTCTACTGTGCATAATCACAGGGCCTATCTTACTTTTCAGTGCAGATTCTAATCCATAAGCCGAATACCCCGGACTAGTAACCCCGAAAACAGAATCATATATTACATTTTTATTTCTGGTGTAATCTTCTTTTGTTTTCCATGTTGCGAAATCAACAAGATTTGTATGCTTCGATAAAACACGTAGATTAGTTAAACAAGACAACTTAAATGCAGCCAATTTATGTTCAACAAAAGAATTATCTAACGCAGTACCTTTTGAAAACTTAAATAACCAGTCTAGCTCACCCGGTTCAGTGTATAAATTTTCAAACATCTGTTCACACGCATTAATGAAGTATTTGTTATTAATGACTAAACTTTTGTATATTATTTCTGACTGAACTTGATCATCGTATAAATCTTGTATTACTGTACTATGTGCAGCTAACCAATACTTATATACAATTTCTGTTTGTTCGTTTGTATAAACAGTGTCTTTATCTTTGGATTTAACACAAGACATCCCTTGTCGTTTAGCCCAGTATTCAAATTTATTTAAATTCATTATTACCCTTCATTGGACTTAGATACAACCAAGGTTTCTCTTGATGTTGAGCCATGTAAGTAAAAATAGCTGTTGTTTTTCCGCTACCCGGAAGTGCATCTAGGACTTCAATTTGGTGTGTCATTTGATTCCTTATTTCGTAAATCTACAGCATTGTTAATTCTATCTTGAGCCACCTTAAAATAACCTTCATCACGTTCAATTCCAATAAAGTCCCTATTAGTATTAACACAAGCTACACCAGTTGTACCTGAACCCATCGTGAAATCAAGAACTAATTCGTTTTCATTAGTATAAGTCTTGATTAGATATTCCATTAAAGTAACAGGTTTCTGTGTTGGGTGGACTGTACCTCTTTCGACCACACCAAATTCGATAACTTGTTTTGGATAACGTAACCCTTCATTATCATTCCTGAAGTTTGTATAAGCTCCATAGTTCTCCGTCATTGAGGTTGCGTCAGAGTGATTTTTACCCGCTTTATCTTTGTAAGGCGTACCTTTAGTGAACTGTGGATTATATGTACACTGTTTGTCATAGAACACAACAATATCTTCTTTATCCCGCATTGGCATTTTCTTAGCGTTTAAATGCCCAGTTCCTTTAGGTTTACGCCAAGTCCAGTCATACTTAAACCCTTTCAAGTTACTTGTAATAAGTACAGAAGTAAAGGGCTGCGCCGCAAAAAGAACAATAGCTCCATTTGGTTTAATAACACGTTTTAATTCATTCCACATTGGTTCCAAAGGAATAACCGAATCCCATTTACAAGCTGTTGTTCCATACGGAGGGTCAGTTAGGACTAAATCAACAGAACCATCTGGAATTTCTTTCATTCGTTCCAAGCAATCACCTAACATCAGTTTCATATATTTCTCCTTCTATTACTATTTTGTATTCACCGTTGTCTGCTTCAAGATAAGCATTTGATAGATTATACTTCTTATTACCTATTTGGATTTCTACTTCATCGGTTCTAAACATGAACTCTCCAAGCAGTGAATGTAATTCTTCTAATTTCATTTACTCTCCTTACTCTTGATCAATCTTAAAGAAAACCATAGGCATTGTCACACCATCATCGTCGCATTCCCATGCATTCTTTCGTTGCATTACACCTATATTCGACACTGTACAGTGGTTAAAACCTTCGTTTAACGGGCGGTATATCTCAAGATTACCGTAGGTCTTGATCTTTTGTTCAAGTAAGTCAATCAATTCTTGTGCTGTCATTCAACCTCCTTGTTCTTCTCAATCCATAACTGCCACTTGTATAACACCCCTTCATTATATAAATTATAAGTAGGTATATTGTGTTGTTTAGCTAACTTTACAGCAGTAGACGTACCACCTTTGATATCATTACCTAGTGTTTGTGCCCAATAAATAACAGCACTGCTAGGAGTATTTAAATCTTTCCCTAGAACTTGGTGCATGTTCCTTGCATGTAGAGTCTTAACTCCATCGCTTAATTTATTCCAAACAGGATGAAGTTTGGATACTAATTGCTTTGCTTTGGTGTAATCTACGATTAACCTACCTTCCATGCTAGAGAACTGGTCATTAAAATCCTCCCAAGGTAGATAGATTTCAGCTTTGCAGGTTGATTCCATCATGTTATCAACAGTCTCACTCCAAGCATCACCCCATCCGTCAGCAAACGCTGTATCTGCACCTTCAGCACCACCTGAACGAAGGATGTGGCCTTTCTTAGCCATGATGTAAGCTATTTGTCGCATTACTTTTAAGATATTTTTAGGTGTAGACCTTCTGCCTATTCCTGTGTAGTATTTGTTCATTCAACCTCCTTTAAAATTAAACATAGCCTATTCTACCACAAGTCTTGTTCTTTTGGAACAATCCTCACAACTTTCGCTTTACTTCTAGTCCTTCCATGATATAATAGAGCTATCGTAAGAATCCGAACCCTTTGGATTCGTTTTTAATTAAAAGGATATCATGACTGATTCATACAAACGCTACAACCCAAGTGCCTGCTGCGGTGATGACTGCTTTATGTTCGAAAGAAATCCAGAAGAACCATGTTGGGGTGATGTGAGTGTAGCTTCAGAAGAATACTCAGACTATCACGAAGAGTATATCTGGATACACGAATGCGAAGGTCATGCAGGATGTTATGATTATGATGAAAAATATCAACCAATTCCAGAAAGGAAACAACAATGAAATGGGAAGACCTTGACGAGAAACACAGATTCATTATGAATGATCTTGGGAATTTCAGTCCTACAGTAAATGTAAGTTATAGAGAACTCAAAGGTTATACGCTAGATAAAGATGGTGATGCTAGTAAAACCTATTGGGATAGTAAGGAATTACGTGAAATAGCAGAATCATGCATAGCTGTGGCTAACTGGCTGGATTTACGCGCTGAACATGAACTAAACAAATAAAAGAAAGGAACTTATGCAAAACATTACATCCTCACGAACAGATGACTCTGGTATTGAACAAGAAATCCAACAAAAAGGACTAACAGCAGCTAGGGTTACACCAAAAGATATTGAAGATAACATCGCTAGTATCTGGTATATCAATGCTGGAACAGGAGTCATTCCAGATGATTATATGCCACCTGTCCCGGTTAATCATCCATTGCGGTTACTGACATTCTGTGTTCTAGTACTCAAGAACGGATTCACAGTAACCGGAGAATCAGCTTGTGCTTCACCTGAGAACTTCGATGCAGAAATCGGTCGTAAGATCGCATTAGAGAACGCTAAACAGAGAGTATGGCCTTTAATGGGTTATGAATTACGGACTAAATTAACAAAGGAATAATAATGATTGAACTACAAGAACACAACGGTAAATTAAAGGTAGAGAATTATGGTTTAATGGAGTGGGCACTTGATGTGCAAACTGCGATTAAGCAAGGTTACGAATTGGATCATTCTAACGAGGGATACTGTCAGAACTTCGGAAGTTTGTACACTTGTTTGATGGTTGAGTCAGTTCCTAATTCTCTAAAAGTAGAACTTGATAAAGAACCACAATTAGAACAGAAAGATAATCCTCCGGTTGTAGCCCAAGAAGCAACAATCGTAGCCGAAAAGGAAACAGAAGTTAAACGTGCTTACGTTTCCAAAGGAAATGGAACCAGCCCTAAGCCAAAGAACAAGTAAGTAGTAAGTTAAGAACCTGAGCTAATTGGGTTCTGTTTATAAGGAGAATAAATGCGTCAACCTTCAGTTAAAAAACGTGTTCGCGGTGCAGATCGTGATGGTACAAAAATCAAAGAGAAGTTCCTAGAACAACGTGAAGAACAGATTAAGTCTAAAGCTCTCGTTCCTATGAATGAGCGTCAAAAAGAGTACATGTATTTATTAGCAAATAAACCAATTATTGTAGCTACTGGTCTGCCCGGTACTAGTAAAACGTATCTCTCAGTAGCTACTGCAGCTGATTTATATAAAGTTGGTAAAATTAATAAAATTATTCTTACCCGTCCTGCCATTAGCTCTAGTGCGTCAGTAGGTTACACTTCTGGTGATCATACACTTAAGATGACAGCATGGTTAGGTGGTGCAATTCCTGTGCTGAAGGAGCGGCTTGGAGCACCGATGCTTGAATTGGCAATTTCCAAGGGTGACATTGAGTTTGTACCACTAGAAACGGTTAAAGGTATGTCTCTAAATGACGCATGGTTAATTGTTGAGGAATCATCTGATTTAACTAAACAAGAAGTTATTAAGTTAGTCACTCGTATGGGTAAAAACTCTAAGTTAGTACTCTCTGGTGATATTCGACAGTCTGAACTTCGTGGTAGTTCTGGGTTAACTTGGTTAACTGATTTCTTACAACGTCACGAACATTTAAATAAAAACTTTGGTCATATTGATTTTGATTCAACATCTGATATTGTGCGCTCCGGCGCAGTGCGCGACTTTATTATTGGTGTATTAACTGATGAAGAAAATGGAATGTAGAATGGGAAATATAGATCGACACATTATAATGAAAGGGCGCTAATATGAAATTTAAACAAACTATTCTAAACAAGAAACCACACCCGCGAACTGTCGAGTACGATGAAGATATCCCAGTACCTAATCGAATTCAACTAGGTTATTTCGTGAACAGTAGGACATTCCATCAATACACCGTACCAATTGATGAAGATTTTACTGAGCCTGCCTACTACAGAAACGTCGTTTCTATGTTAGAGGATGCCGACGAAGGAGATACTTGTGTTTTCAAGATATCAAGTAGAGGTGGGGCATTGAGTGGTCTACAGACCCTACTTGAAGCAGTGAAACACACTGAAGCCTATACCGTGGCTGTACTGGTTGGACAATGTGCTAGTGCTGCTAGTATTTTAGCAATGCACACCGATGATGTGGTTGTAACAGATAGTGCTGATATGCTTGCGCACTTCATCTCGTATAATACTGGAGGTAAAGGGGCAGATATTGCATCTCATGTTGCGCATATTACTAAGACAGCAGAAAAACTAATTCGTAATACTTACGAAGATTTCTTGACAGAAAAAGAAATTGATGCTATTATTGATGGTAAAGAGATGTATATGGATGCTGATGAAATTCGTGATCGTTTATCTAAACGAGAAAATGCAAGAGCTTTAAAGCAAGAAAACAAAGCTGAATATACCGAAGAAGACATTCTAGTAGAACCTGAAGTTAAGCGCAGGCAGAAACGAAAGTAAAGCAAAGTAAAGGAAATGTATGCATCCAGAAAGATTAAAGCAGTTATTAACCTACGACCCTCTTTCTGGTGCAATCCATACACGTAAAAGCAATCGTAAGTTAATCGCAGATCACGATGGTTTAGTTATAGTATTTGATCCGCAAGAAAAGAAATCCTATAAACTAAAACTAGAAAGAATAGCAATTACACTTGCTTTTGGGGTAGCACCAAGTGATAATAAGCGTGTATTGCACAAGGATTTGAATCCAGAGGATAATAGCTTAAAGAACCTCAGTATAGTGTCTCGTTCCGTTTTTCTTGCAGTGAAGGAAGCACATAAGAACTTAACTCAGAACATAAAAATGGTTCAACACCAGACTGATCAGTTCAATTATGTGGTACACTGGACAGAGAAAGGTCAAGAAAAGCAGAAAGTAGTACACGATATTACCGAAGCTAGACGGTTAATGCTTAGGTTACAACTTAAGTACAGTAAGGTGTTGACTAAGTATTGTGTGTTTGACTGATAAGTCAATACACTTTGTGTTTTCGATTAAATACTTATTTTACTAAATCATTTTGATGATTTTACTAGCATTTTATAAAATATTATGATATAATACTTCTATATAACTGATTTATAGATATTTGTACTTAAATTATTGCTTCGTATTCTACGTAAAATACTGATGACGTTTGTTCAGGTATGACTGCATGATACAATCTAACAATAACGCTGAGTACAAACAAGCTGTTCTGTTTTTGGTAACAATCACTGGAACTCCGGCAAGCAACCGGAACTAACAATTAAATAAAAACAAGAATAATAAACAAGGAGAAACGTAGTATAATACGTTTATAATACAAATATGGCAACATGCGTACATTGTGGGGAATACTTCAGAGTAAGTCCTTGGAATTCAGAAGGTAAAGCCTGTGAGAACTGTGTGGATACGTTGGATGAACCGATGTATGATGCAGAGGATCAAGTGGAAGTTGACATGCTGATGAATCCCACGGGTGTAACGCAAGCTGTGTTTTATGATTAGGTAAGTAAAGAATTTAGGGCTTGGCGTATGGGACGCGAAGAACATTGCAAATGTTTTGCTTGAGGATCGTTACCCCACAGGTCCACCAGTTATATTGCGGGAATTCAGGGTATCCTTAAGTCTCATAAACTCTAAGTTGAGGAATCGTTTTCCTCTCCCGCATCCAGTTAAGGCAAATTAGCTCAGTTGGTAGAGCAGAGGATTGTCTATCCTTTTGTCATCAGTTCAATCCTGATATTTGTCGCCATTATTTCTCAGGGATGGGAGAAACATTGAAAGATGTTTCGACTATGGAGCCAATAACGGAAGTTATCCATTGGGTGAAAAGCCCATTCAGGCATAAGCGGAAGCTCCGTGGGTTAATCTAAATCCTACTGAGGTGTAATGTGACCAAGAAACAGAACACATTAAAACTGTATCTTATAGTGTACGTTTCGATCAAAATGTATAGTATAATGTACAGTTTTCTGTACAAAGAAATCCTTCAATAGACCTGAAGTGTGTCTGTGGACCTGTTTATTGAAGTACCTAACCTCCTTAGGGCTGCGTCGCTGCGGTTAGAACGAAAGTTCAGGCGTCACTCGCGGCAGATGCGAGGATAAAGCGGTGTGTCAATCCGCACGATGAGTTTGCCAAAGCTCGGGCTAATTGAAGCGTGTTCTTACACAGTTGATACGATAATTCATCGCCGGATAATGTAACCGGCACCTATAAATAAGAAGACCCTTCGGGGTCTATTCGCGTTTCTGCGCGAGAAACTACGCGAAGGAACTGAAATGGTATTCAAGAAAAGATCAGAATTAAATGGTGAATTAGATGTGAACATTAATACATCTGGTCGCATTAAACCAAACAGAGAAAAGAGTAGACGAGAAATACGTGACCAGTCTTTACTTAGTTTATTACGTAAAGTGTCTCCACACTTGTCGGAAAGTATAATGACAGCCGCTACTATTATGAAGAATAAAGAAGCTGCTCACGCTAATCAGTTGAAGGCAGCAGTTATACTACTTAATGCATATAAAGAGTTAGTTAATGACCTATACACAGGTGGTGACGAGGAAGCTGGAGGAACTGAGATTCAGCCAAATACCCCTATCTTTTCTTTAAAAATGATTTCTAATGATAAAGTCGAAGATACGAAATAATAATCAAATGTGAGTTATACCAAGGATAGGAGGCATCCGACAAGTGAATTCCCTCGTTCACTTCCTTTGGTTTATTTGAGGTTATTTAATAGGGAAAATAAGAATAATGAAATGTAAATGTAAAAGTAAGGGTCTTTTTACAGACCTTCTCAATGTTCCAAATTATACATTAACACCAAAAAATATAGAGATGGCAGAGTTAGCTAAAGTTAGAGGTGATGTATTACTAGGAGAAGCGAGAGAAAATCATAGTAAGAAGTCTATGTGTGATTACAGGAGTTTTAAATTAACATGTGGTCATATTCAAGACATACGAATGGTTCATTATAGAAAAGGACCTTACTCTTGTAGAGCTTGCTTTAGTGAAGACTTACATAACGTAGCCAAATTACAATTCTTAACATTAAAAAGTGAAGAAATTGTTGACGATCAAGTTCGACGAATCTATACAAGGGATTGTGGGCACGAAGAAAAATATTCAAACAATTATCTTAGAAAACATAAAATAAATCCCTGTACTGCTTGTAAAGAAAGTATTATTTTAAATAATTCTAAAGTCAATAACTTTAAGATTATCAATAAGAATAAGGATAATGCAAGTTATGATATTGTATTTAATGATTGTGGACACAGTAGCAGGGTTATGTATAAAACAGCAGAAGCTGGAAATCCTACTTGTAGAGTATGCTTAGAACTTAGAATGGCACAAGATGCTTTGAATTGTAATTTGACATATCTTACTACAGTTGATCCGAAAGTTATTCAGAATACAAATAGAACTTCCATATATAGAGCTTATTCTTGTAATACTTGTGGTCATATTGACTACTATGGACATAGTGCAGTACATTTGAAAAATGTAAGATGCGATGTTTGTTATATCAATAGACTAAAAGAAGAAGCTCTTTTTGAAAATCTTGAGTATTTAGGGCTTGGTACAGGTCGTGGTAAACATTTTTACAAACTCCCTTGTGGTTGCTTAAAAAATATAAATCCATATGCTGTGAAGATAGGATCATGGGTTTGTCACGAGCATGAAGAAACTTACTATAACCGTCCAAACAATCTTTATTTATTAAAAATTACAAATGAAGATTACTCATGGTTAAAGTTAGGGTATGCCAAACATGTTGCCACAAGATTTCGAGGATACAATGTAAAAGGGGATGCTAAGTATGAATTACTTTACATCAAAGAATTTGATACGACTTATGAAGCAATGTTAGTAGAAAAGAAACTACATATAGTGCTTAACACTCTTAAGTTGGATAAGTTAGTAATGAAGAATTATATGCTAGGTACAGGACACACCGAGTGTTATCCTTTGGAAGCATGTGACATTATTATGGAAGAACTTAAGAAAATAAAGGAAATTAAATATGACTAATAAGCAAGTTATTATAGGACCACGCTCAAAGAAACAAGAAATGTATATCAATAATGATTGTGACGTTGTTGTCTTTGGTGGTGGTGCAGGCTAGCCGGTAAGAGTTATTTAGGTGCTATGGATGTTCTTAAACATTCAAGTGATGCAAAATTCCGTTGCTTAGTTGTTCGACGTATCTCCCCTCAGATTCATGGTCCGGGTGGTATTTTTGAAACTTTTGTGAACCTGCATCGTGAAGTGTATGGTAATTCATTAAAAGTAAAGAAGCGCGACGGAATTCTTGAGTACCCAAATGGGGGTACTGTTTCATTTAGACACTGCCAGTACGAGGAAGACAAACATAGTTTTCAAGGATGGCAACTGTCAATGGCTAACTATATAAGTTATTAGACGAGGCCCAACAGTTAACTTTGTGGTAGCTGTTGTAAAATCCCTTGAATTGCTGGAATCCCCTTAGAGCCTGTAAGCTACAACATAGTTAGAAATGACAAGTGTGAATGCTTAAAAATTACAGGATTGGGCAATCAGCAGCTAAGACCCGTTCAGGGTAAAGTTCAACGACTATTCCGTAAGGAAGTAGGAACAAGTGTTCCGAAGCGGGGGAGTACGAAAGTACATGATATAGTCTATTCTAGTGTCGAAAGTGCTAGCAGCGAAAGCGGTTTGAATGTAACGATTTCAAGCGAATTATAGTAACACAATCTCAAGTTATATACATTATGTCCCGCTTGCGCTCAGAAGCTGCAATGCGCCCTAAGATGCTTATGACCTGCAATCCTGCTGGTAAAGGTCACTGGTTGACCAACTGGCTTGAATGGTACTTACTCCCAAGTGGTTTACCTGATCCAGACAAGTGTGGTGTACGCAGGTATTTTACTATGCGTGATAATGAAATGATCTGGGCAGATTCTGAAGAAGAACTAAAAGAA
>JAOQML010000197.1:50830676-50841349 GCA_027568935.1 Erythroxylum urbanii | reverse complement strand
CCTCTTCGCTTTTATCTTATTCCGTTTTATTCTATACGTTTCATTCTATTTTATTAATAATCCTCTAACCAATTAGGTAGTATGTATTTATTAATTTACATTCCATCATAAACTCTCCAAATCGGAGATTTTTTATTTTTATTATTTAGGATGTAATAGAACGTAAGATGAACCTCTTCGCTTTTATCTTATTCCGTTTTATTCTATACGTTTCATTCTATTTTATTAATAATCCTCTAACCAATTAGGAAGTGAAAGGTCGGAAGGGTGCTCTGGCGATAGCTTTTGAAACCAAATAAAGGAAAAAGAAAATTGAAATTATAAGTAAGGAGGGAGGAACAGAGTTGCAAAGCCCGCGAAAAGAGATGGAGTTGGAGGACGACGAATGGGAGTTTAGTGTGGAAGAACTCGATTCCCTTGAAAGAGAAGCTTTACACAAAATTTCTCAACAACAAAGCCTCTGTAGTAATCACACCATCTCCATTCCTCAGTCTTCTTCTTCTACCAAGGTTAGATGTTTCTTTTTTCAAAATTCTCTTATTTTTTCAGTTCTGTACCTTTATTTCCATCTTTATCTTCTCCGATCCAGGTGGAATCTTTGCGGCCTCCTGGGGAAAACTTAATACCCAAAGTAATGCCCGGTCAGTTCTCTATTCCCCTTTCTCGTTCTGTTATTGTACATGTCATTTATTCTATGCCATAATATAGACTCTAAATTTATCATCTTAGCGATTATAATCGAAGCGAGGTTAATATTTTCTTTTCATACATACTTTGCTTAGATTTAATTTCCCCAATATGAAAATTATTTGCTTTTCGCTGGATGGTCTTAGCTACCACTAGGCTACTTTATCAACTATAATTTGGCTCATTACTTTTTACTGCCCATGTATGTTGTGATGCAACCATCAATAATATGACAATTCAAAAGGATTACCAAAGCTCTCCATAAAATTCTTCCTTCATGCTAGTGGAAATGTTGCGGCCCAATTTCCCTATCATCCGGTAATGCCTTGTGCCTTTTTAGATCAATATTTTTCGTGCTACTTATTTTTTTCAAGCTGCCATTGTACTTTCAAAATGCCAGGCCCTTGTAGCTGCTATCCATAAGGTCCCTAAAGCCACTTGGAATGCGAAAGAAAGGTCTCTCCTGCTCAGTCTCCCAATACACATACGACCACATAACTTCATGTTCTTGATTTAATGCACTTGAGTACAAACGAATTATTCTTAGATCTATAATCTAGTTTGCTCATGTTGGAAAATTCCAGCATTGATATAGATTGAAACCTTTGCTTCATCTATTGCTATTAAACTTGCAGACTATGGATTTTTCCAATTTATTGTTTGTCATTGGCAACAAAAATTCTCCATGATATTTCTGGCGTCAATATTGAGGTGACACCACTCTTCATTACTACATTTGGGGATTGGATGTAGATATATATATATATATAGATATATATATTTTGGATTATGACTTTGTTGTCTTTCATATGTTGTCTAAATGTATACTTCAAAGGTTAGTTTTTCAATTTCTTGATGATTCTTGTTGCTATGTTTGGTCATCTTTACTCATTATAATCTTTCTAGGTAGAAAACTTAGACCCATTGGTGCAACGTGCAATTGTTGCTGCTTCTTCTATTCAAGATCTTAGAGGTAAATACTGAAATTTTTAATCAAGGACAGGGGAAGACTAGTTTTTCAAGGATTCATGAAAAAAATCTTTGAAACTTTTGAATATAATTTGAAAGTCACGATATAACTTTTAGGGCTTCATTATCGATGGTTTCATAGTCTGCATTTTGGCTTGGTTGTACATGCTTTTCTAAACTATTCTAAATTTTCTTTTACTGCTTGTGAATTGATTTCCTTCACAAGATTGGTACAGTAGGATGCCTGATTGTATTGAATCAAAGCTTCTGCCTTTTCAACGAGATGGTGTTAGGTATACATCATTTATGATAAAATTTTAGTTTGTTACATTCTTCCCTAAGATACATAGTGGTAGAACTGCACAAGTAAATTTAACTTATTTGTTTAGGTTTGCATTACAACATGGAGGGCGTGTCCTCATAGCAGATGAAATGGGATTGGGAAAGACTTTACAGGTATGTTTGCATTTTTACTGTTTAAAATCAAGTAGAAATTGCTAAATATTTACACGTTTACATGGTAATTTTTGGGGACATAGTTTTATATGATGACTTTTATGTTGTTAGATAGATTCCACTTTTAGTTGTCAAATCACTACTTGTTTGTTTTTATGACTTTGCTTAGGATAAACATAATTAGCTAGGACTCTTTTGCCCACTTACAATCTACATAGTATTGGTCATTTTATATTCCCCATGAAATTAATAAGTGATGTGTTTGATTTTATTTCATGTCTATCTCTTAGCTATTTCTTTATGGTTAGCACCTACTAAGCTACAGCTACATAGAAGGTTATGCTAAGGAGACTATTAATGTTCACATTGTAGTTATTCAAAACAATATTAAGTTTGATTTTGAAAGTTCATATGACGGAAATTAATTATAAAAATGTTTGACTAGTCTTCAGGAACTAGGTTAAACTTTCGTTCAAATGCCTCTTAGTTTGATTTTTTGGTCATGACATATTCCAATTACAATATATATGTTTTGATTTATTCTTTAGGCTATTGCTGTGACTTCATGCATTCAGGACTCTTGGCCTGTTCTTATACTTACGCCATCTTCCTTGCGTTTGCATTGGGCCTCTGTAAGTGCTTGTTTAACTATGTAAATTGTCAAAGAGTAAGTTATTTTTTTCAAATTGCCTATATGCTTCTTTTTGTTTTTATAGATGATTCACCAATGGTTAAATATTCCTTCATTAGATATATTGGTAAGTTTAGTTTTCTCTTTAATCTCATGCTTTCTAGTGTTATTATTTTTCCTTGTACCAAGCTCAACTTATTATTGTTATTATAATGCATTTTTTTTTTTAATATTCATTTGTTGCCTAAGAAGTTGTTTTGTTAGGTAGTTTTATCACAGTGGAGTGGATCAAACAGGGGCGGTTTTAATATAGTATCTTCAAATTCCAAATGCAATGTTCATCTAGATGGCCTATTTAATATCATCTCTTATGATGTTGTTCCAAAGTTGCAAGATATACTAATAGCTACAAAATTCAAGGTAAACATGATGATTAATAGAGTTTTATATGTTTGTGTTGGTGCTTTTTGCTTGCACTTGGTGAGATTTGGTTTAATGTTAGCATATTCTTGCAAATATTTTGGTTTATAAGTGTTCTGTTCGAAAATGTGTGTGTAAGAGTATGGTGACCAATAGGATCATGAAGGTTTTTGGGATACTATTCATTGGGTGGACAATACAAAGTCCAAGCATCAAGCTATAGCTTGTATAAAAAATGCTACGTTGGTAATAGAACGGAAGGAATTGATATTCATGATTTCAGCATGTTGCAGCATGGAACTTTCTTACCCTTTCCTTTCTCTTTTAAGGGTAATATATTTCCATAAGGATACATAACATGAACTTTGGTGGAGAAAAAAATCATGGTATGATAGGTTGTTCCAAAATCTGTGGCTTATATGTTACACAAGGGTTGTTGTTGTGACCATGCACCTAGAGGTGGCTTTTGTCATTGTTAGTACATAGTAGACATTGTTGGGTTAAAATTGACCACTTGTATAAAGATGGGAAATTATGTCATCTCTGCTTAATCATGATTTTGACGGTATTTGTTCTTGCTAAAGTGGGGAAACTAAGATGATTTTTGTTAGAAAGTCTACAAATTTCCTTTTCTATGTTTCTACAAATTTCCTTTTCCATGTTTCTCTCTGAAAAAAAGTGTTAACCCTTGCAAGATTGAAGCTATCATATTTCGATTTTGATTGTAGTGCAAGTGTTTTCTAGAGAGGTTAATAATAAATGACCTGATAGTACTCTTATGACATCATCTAAATAACTAACACCATTAATTTGGTTCTTTTGATGAGACATATGAACGTGGGGATTTGGAAAAACTAGTATTTATTGAACTGTGTTTCTATTTTAGCTTGGCATATTTTCTTTTTTTGGTTAAATTTGTTGGCTTATTTTGTTTATTGGTTTTCCTACTTTTTACTTACGATTGCCTTTTCCATGGAATGATGTGCATCTATTTAGGTTGTGATTGCAGATGAGTCGCATTTTCTTAAAAACTCTCAAGCAAAGAGGACAACTGCCTCTCTTCCTGTTATAAAGGTTGTCTTTTGGTATCTGACTGCATCTTTGCACATGTTAGTTTATCATTACATATCTTACTCGCCAAATATTCGTTTTATGCTTCATTTACAAATGCAACTGATTATCTTTGATTCTTAATGTAAACTATCCACTAATGGTTTATGTGTAGACAATCTTTCATATATGGTTAGTTAGCTTTGTTTTGTATGTATGCACGCTTATGTACTACGATTAGTGTTATGTGTGTACGAATACAGAAGTAAAACTTTAGAAAGTGAACATTAACTGCCTATGTTTCAGTAATAATCAAATAATAATGTAGAATAAGTTTTTGATTATCTACCACAACATTATTATGCTGGTAATCGAAACTAAATATTGTATTGAAGTTTTAGCACATTCATGAAATGATTTAACTCTTGAAGTGTTTTCTTTCTTGACATTTTTGTGGAGGACATCCCTTATCATATATTCCAAGTTTGCCTTCATATATGCATTCATTTTTTTTCTATTTGGTGAATTGACAATCATTTCCAAATTCAGAAGGCTCAATATGCAATATTACTCAGTGGAACTCCTGCTTTATCTAGACCAATAGAGCTTTTCAAGCAGGTATTTTTTGAATGGTACTGAATATCATCTTTACATGTAAAAAGTTGTTGCAATGAATGATATAGTAATATCTTCATTTCATCACAGCTGGAAGCCTTGTATCCTGATGTATACAAGAATATTCATGAATATGGTAACCGTTATTGCAAGGGGGTAAGTTTATTTCAATTGATTTGAAATCTTTTTTGTCAGTATACATTTCCACTAGCTTTTGTCTCTAAAGTTGTTCCTTTAGGGGGTGTTTGGAGTTTATCAAGGTGCAAGTAACCATGAAGAATTGCACAACTTAATGAAGGCAACAGTGATGATTCGCAGGAATAAAAAGGATGTTCTCTCTGAGCTTCCTATGAAGCGTAGGCAACAGGTTGTTCTATTTCTTTTGTTATGCCTATCTTAATTTTAATTGTCACCATTATATGTTTTCCATGTTTTTCCATGTCAAATATTGCAACATCTCCTGTAATTATCCCTCGATTTACATATTTAGGATTAATTGTACAATCTGTTAACATGTTTCTATAATTTACTGGATTATTACCAAGTGTGTATATCATTCTTTCCTATAAATAAAGACCATGATTATGTAGCACAGAAGATAGTGTAATGAATATGTAGCCGCCCTCAGTGGTTTTGTGTTTGTGTGGATATGTTTTACCTCATATGTATATATTTTTTGTGTGATACATAATCATGATAGCAATACGGGTCATAAACCCATATTGATGTACTCTAGGAGGAATAGGAGAAAGGAACCAAACATGGGTCGCAAACCCATGTTAACTTACTCTAGGAGAAAAACTAAGAAAGCTAGTGCCTCAGGGAATGATGAGTCAGCTAATGGTTAGGGTATGAGTTTGTTAGAATTGGTTGGAGGAGAGAGAAACGAATCTAGAGCAGAGGAGGTTATGTAAGGGAATCGGGTAGTACAGGAGAATAGCTTTTCTTCTTTTGTTTTCTCAGCTATTAAGCTTGAGGGGCCATTGCTGGCTGGGGAGCTTTAGCTCTTGTAGTTACTTACGATATCCCTACTAAATATCAATAAAACCCTTTCCTATCATCCATTTGCTTATCATTGGTGCTTTCATTGAGAGAGCCTGTATGCAAACGAGAATGGCGTCACAGAAGTGGGAAGCAATGGATGCATGCATGGTGGCGGTAGAGACAAAACTGTTGGACCATACGGTCCATCTAAGGACCTTACATAAAGGCGTCGACGATCTCTCTAGAGTGTTGGCGACAATGCACGCAAAAATGCATGAGGGGTTCCAATGACAGACTGAAACCCGATCACCAGAGATTGGGTCTAAGTCTGTCGATCGAGGTAAGTTGGTACAAACTATTGCTAAAGGAAGCGGGGTCATCTCTCAGTCGACAGAAGAATACCAGCTCAGAGCAAAAAGAGTAGAGCTCCCTCCATTCCAAGGTGATGACCTGGTAGGATGGGTACCTCGTGCGGAAGTCTATTTCACTGTACAGGGCACCCCACCAGAACTTCGGGTACTGTTGGCTTAGATAAGCATGGAATGTATGACATGGCACTGGTTTAAGGTCCTCCTGGCGTCGAATCTAGAGCTGGATTGGGAGACCTTCAAACGGGCTTTGTTCGATCGGTATGGAGATCACTACGTTGGAAATCCGTTTTCTCAATTGAAGGTATTGAAACAGCAAGAAACAGTGGATGAATATGTGGAAAACTTTGAGATGTTGATGGCTCAGGTTCCATCTCTTCCAGAGGATCAATATATGGGTTTGTTCTTGGGGGGACTAAGAGAGGATATAAGGTTGGAAGTTCTGGCTTTGGATCCTTCTTCCCGCTATAAGATGATATCTATAGCACGTGCGGTGGAGCGAAAGTTGACGCAGTCGGTAGGCTCAAAACAATCGATTGGATGGAAACCCATGGATGCTCAGAAATGCGAGTCCTCCAATTTGACCAAGGGTGGTCGCAGTTGGAATGGTGTGAGATATAGCCAGGTTTAACCACCCACGCATCCGCCCAGTGGAGTCGAGCGCGGACCCCGTGTGGATAGGACTATGCCTGGACAGCAAAAGGGAACCCGAAACCTCTCTTGGATTATGTTTTAAACGCGGAAAAAACTACAGCCCAACCTATGTTTGCCCTGACAAGCATTTGAGATTGCTGATTTGGGAAGGGGAAGATGAAGGGGAGAAACTTCCTGTGGAAATAGGAGATAAAGAGGAGACCGAAACTGGTGAGGCATGGGAAATGGTGTGTTAGTTAGTCGAGTATGGGGAGATTGTTCAATCTAAGACTCTTAAATTCGAGGGCCAGTTGGCTAGAGTTCCAATCTTGCTCCTCATAGACAGTGGAGCAAGTCATAACTACCTTTCACAGGAATTAGTGGCTAATTTGGGACTGCATGTCACGCCCACTGAAGCGTATGGAGTGAAACTGGGTAATGGCACAAAGTGTTTTTCCCAAGGACGGTGTAAAGGAATTGTGGTGTTAGTAGATAACGTGGAGTTGCAAATTGATGCGTATATTTTGCAGCTGGGAGGAATAGATTTGATCTTGGGTGCGGAATGGCTGGAAACTTTAGGAGACGTGAGGGCAGATTTTAAGCAGAAGACAGTGAGTTGGGGTTTCGAACAGGGCAAAGAAGTAACCACATTGAGAGGGCAAGGCTTTAAGCAATCCCAACAAATTTCTGCCTTGCAAGGGGTACTCCATCCAATTGTGATGGAGGTTCAAGATGAGCAGCAAGGGCGTGAGGTTAATGTGCTTGTGTCGGAGGCCAGTCCTACACTAATTCCAGCCCAAATTCAGGAGCTAACTTCTGTCCTACATGCAAACCGAATGGTGTTCCAGGAACCGAGAGGTCTTCCTCCCTCGCGGAATCACGATCATGCCATTACTTAATACACTGGGTCGAATCTAGTAAGTGTACGTCCTTATAGGTATGCCTACCACTATAAGGATGAGATTGAAAAGCAAGTCAGGGGAATTAGGTGCGATCAGACACAGCGCCAACCCATTTTCCAGCCCGGTAATTCTAGTTAAAAAGAAAGACAATTCCTGGAGAATGTGTGTGGATTGCCGTGCCTTAAACAGGGTAACCATCCCTCACAAGTTTCCAATTCCCACTATTAATGAGCTTATTGATGAATTGCATGTTTCCAAGTATTTTTCTAAGATTGATCTGAAGTCCGGTTTTCATCAAATACGAATTAAGGCAGAAGATATTCATAAAACAGCCTTTCGAACTCATGAAGGCCACTACGAATATTTAGTTATGCCTTTCGACCTTATGAATGCCCCGTCCACCTTTCAATCTACCATGTATTTGGTCTTTAGACCACTTCTAAGGAAAAGTGTACCGGTGTTTTTTGATGATATCTTGATCTATAGCAGCAGTTGGCAACAACACCTCAACCATTTGGAACAAGTTCTGCAGTTGTTAATTCAACACCATTTCTTTGCAAATAGAAAGAAGTGCTTATTCGGTCAACATTCCATTGAGTATCTAGGACATCACTTTATCGGATTTCTCTAAGGAATTTACTGTGGAGTGTGATGCTTCTGGTTTTAGGTTGGGGGCTGTCCTTATGTAGGAAAATAAACCCATTGCATATTTCAGCAAGGCCTTATCTTCGACTGCCCTGTCCAAGTCTGTGTATGAGAAGGAAATTATGACTTTAGTGCTAGCCATACAGCATTGGAGGCATTACCTTTTAGGAAGATCCTTTAAGGTATATACAGACCACAAGACATTAAATACTCCCGATCAACATCACTGGCTGTCCAAGCTGATGGGTTTCCGATTTGAAGTCTTTTATAATCCGGGTCTAGAAAACAAGGCAGCAAATGCCTTATCACGTGTATCCGTGGATCCAAAATTCCACTACCTTGTTTCATCACCTACTTGGGTCGATTCTGCTAAGGTATAAGAAGAATATCAGAGTGACCCATGGTTGACAGAAATTCTGCAGAAACTCCAAGCTAATCCTCCATCCGAAACAGAATTTCACTTATCGGGAGGGATGTTGTTCGAGGGAAACAGGTTGGTTTTATCTCAATCCTCCTCCCTTATTCCAGTTTTATTGCAAGAATTTCATTCTACCCCAACAGGGGGACACTCCGGATTTACTAAGACTTATAAGAGGATAGTCGGTTGTTTGTTTTGGGCTGGAATGCGTAAACAGATTCTGCAGTTTGTGAGAGAATGTGAGGCGTGCCAACGACACAAGTATCAAACCCTCGCCCCGACTGGGTTACTTCAACCTCTCCCTATTCCCAAATTCAGTTTGGGGAGACATTTCAATGGACTTTATAACGGGATTGCCAAAAAGCCAAGGGTTTGAAGTCATCATGGTATTAGTGGACAGATTATTAAAGTGTGCACATTTTGTCCCTCTCAAACACCCTTTTACTGCCAAGTCTGTAGTTGATTATTTTGTTAAGGAGGTGGTTAGACTACATGGAATTCCAAAAACAATTGTAAGTGATAGGGGTCCAATCTTTGTCAGTAATTTTTGGAGAGAGCTTTGGAGATTGCAAGGAACGGTCCTTCGGATGAGTATTTCTTATCATCTAGGAACAGATGGACAAACCGAGGTGGTCAATAGGTGCCTTGAGACCTACCTCCAATTTTTTGTTTCTGAGCAACCAAAATAGTGGCATAATTGGCTTTCTTGGGCCAAATTTTGGTATAATACTACCTATCACTCTGCAACCGTAACAACCCCATTCGAGATAGTGTACGGTCGTCCTCCTCCTAAGGTTCCTCACTTCCTTCTTGGGGAATCTTTAATTGATGCTGTGAATGACGTGTTGGTTGATAGAGATGAGACTTTGAGGCAGCTTAAGTACCATCTTGCTAGGGCTCAACAAGTTATGAAATCTGTGACTGATGCTAAACGAAGGGATGTTCAGCTGGAAGTAGGAGATTGGGTCTATGTTAAGCTTAGGCCTCACTGATAAACATCAGTGGCACGACGGATCTGTCCTAAACTTTCAGCTCGATTTTATGGACCTTTTCAAGTAATAGCTAAGGTAGGAGTTGTGGCCTATAAGTTGGCTCTTCCAGACACTGCCCGAGTTCACCCGGTGTTCCACATTTCTCAACTGAAACGTGTTATAGGCAATCGTGTGCCTGAGCCAACTCTTCCTTTGGGTCTCGAGGTTGACTCATCTGAGCCAATTGCTCCTGAAGCAATCCTGGCTGAATGCACTGTCTAGAAGAATCATGAGGGGATTGTTGAGTGGCTTGTGCTTTGGAAAGGTAAGCCAATTGAAGAAGCATCCTGGACAGCTCCTGCACAACTAAAACAACAATATCCTTCCTTCTGCCTTGAGGACAAGGCAGATTTCGCAGGGGGCGGAATTGATAGAATATGGGTCATAAACTCATATTGACCTACTCTAGGAGGAATAGGAGAAAGCAATCGAACATGGGCCACAAACCCATGTTAACTTACTCCAGGAGAAAGACTAAGAAAGCTATTGCCTCAGGGAATGATGAGTCAGCTAACGGTTAGGGGATGAGCTTGTTAGAATTGGTTGGAGGAGAGAGAAACGAATCTAGAGTAGAGGGAGGTTATGTAAGGGAATCGGGTAGTACAGGAGAATAGCTTTTCTTCTTTTGTTTTCTCAGCTATTAAGCTTAAGGGGCCATTGTTGGCGAGCTGTAGCTCTTGTAGTTACTTACGATATCCCTAGTAAATATCAATAAAACCCTTTCCTATCATCCATTTGCTTATCAAATCATGATCCTTATTTATAGGAAAGAATGATATATAGTTGTTGTCAGATAAGACAAAGGTATTGTAGGGAAAGAGGTGTGTAAATAAACAGCACCTTAATGTGTTATTATATAGAGAA
>JAOQML010000197.1:50797172-50814068 GCA_027568935.1 Erythroxylum urbanii | reverse complement strand
TTGCAAATATTGACAATGATCTTGTTATGAAAAGATTTCAATCTATGAAAAGTAGGCGGGGATCATTGTAATTTTAATTATTTTATATTCTTAATAAAACTTTATTTTTTATTTAGTTTTGATATAAAAATTTTCGAAAAATCTATATTTTATTTGGGCCCTCCTATCTTAAATTTCTGGCTCCGTCACTGATGACCGTTATGTGTCCGAAAAGCTGTCTTATGTATGTCTTCCTCCACCACCCTAATTTGATGATATCCAGACTTGAGATCTATCTTAGAAAAAACATGAGCATTGCGCAATTCGTCTAAGAGTTCATCCACCAAGGGAATAGGATACTTATCTGGAATTGTAACCCTATTTAGTGCTCTATAATCGACACACATTCTCCAAGATGCATCCTTCTTCTTCACTAAAATGACGGGGCTAGAGTAAGCACTTGAACTTTGCGGTATGATCCCCACTTGCAACATCTGTTGAACTTGTTTCTCAATCTCATCTTTGTGGTGATGAGGGTAACGGTATGGTCTTACACTGATAGGACCATGTCCTTGCTATAAGTTAATGGCATGGGAATGTCTCCTTATTGGAGGTAGATCCCTCAACTCTTGGAATACTTTGGAAAACTGATTTAACACCTTTTTTTAACTCCCCTTGCTCTATTATGTTCATCCTAGGAACAGCTTCTGATGCATGAAATTTCCCCGATAGACTCGCTAATAGGCTGTGTAAGGATGCTGGCCCTTTAAAGTTCTGCATTCTTCTCTGCTGAGCTGATCTGCAGTAAGCATTGCCGCATAATTCAACACATCTTCCCGCATATTGAAACTGCATAGTCATGTCCTTCCAATCAACAATAACCATCCCCAATGTTTGCAACCAAGCTACCCTTAAAATGATATCCATGCCTTCCAACTTCAACTCATATGCATCAACCTTCAACTCTAAGTCCCCCATCTGGATAGGAATTGCTAGACACTTCTTGTTTGTGGAAACTTTATGACCGTCTCTTAAACGAATTTCCAATTTCTTTGTCAGTTCTACTTTTAATCCCAAACCACTTATGAGTTCTGGAGAAATGAAGTTGTGGCTTGCACCACTGTCTATCAACACTACAATGGGAATCCCACTAATCTCTCCCTCAATCCTAATAGTTTTGTTCTCCGATGACATTACCTTATGGATCCCAAACACCCCCATAGCTCGGCATTCAAGAGCAATCTCTTCATCCTCTATATCCTCCCCTGCAATGGCTATTATTTCCCCATCGTCGTTTAAGGTTTCATTGTCATCCAATATTAACAACCTCAGCTGTCGTTCGGAGCACTGATGTAGGGGTGAAATTTTTCTCCACACCTGAAGCACAACCCTTTAGCCTTACAATCCATCAGCTCTTAATAGGAGATGTGCCGCAATACTCTATTTCTTTCCATGGGTGCCCTTCGATCCCCTTCCACTCTTTTGGTCGGCGCCCCTGGGTGAGATCCCGCCCCTGGATTCGGCGGTCTGATGTGAAAGCGGTGGCCCGTCGTATCTCGGGTTGGACCCAACTCGGGTTCTCCTTTACCTGCTCCATTACCCATGGAATTTGCATGGCCCGACTCAGTATGTGTTGAGTGAACCCGGTTATGGCTTTTAAAACTAACATCGTTTCTATGAATCCAAGTACGAGGTCGGGGAGTAAACATTTCATAGCTTCTTTGGTCCCCGTACATCTCCTCTTCCACAGCCCTTGCAATCTTCATCATCTGGAACCTGTTAGCTGGACTGAAGGTGCGCACCCTTCGTCGGATCTCATTGCGCAACCCACTCATGAAGTAACCCATGAATTGTGTTTCCGGTAGTCCTCCCACTTGAGAAGACACAAACTCAAAAGCTTCGATGTATTCGTCTATCGATCCCCTTTGATGCAAATCAGAGAGTTCTTCAAATGGGTTCTCAATTCTTCTACCGCCATACCTGTTGATTAAAGCTCGCTTCAACTTCTCCCAAGTTAGCTCGACTTCAGTCTCTCGGAGAAGATTGAACTAGTGAATAGTTGGTCCCTCTATACTCAATAGAGCTAGTTTAATCTTCACCTCCTTCGAAGTCCCATGAACTTCGAAATAAATTTCTGCTATGGTAATCCATCCCACCGGATCAGTCCCGTCAAACATGGATAACTCAACTTTTCTCACCAACATTCTATACTCCTCCATATTACCCAAAGACTGTTCCAACTGAAAATGCTGCTGAAGGCTGAGTACTCTTTTCTCCGGCCACATTCGGCCTCTCCTCATAGGTATCACTTCCTTGTCCCTCCTCTGAACGCTTCCCCATCATTTTACTCATTTCCATCAGTAATGCCCGCTGCATCTCCCCCATGGCCATTCGCATGGATAATTGGATATCTTCTACCCCAGCTTCTAGACTAGCCATACGAGATTCCAACAACTCTACCCTATCGGACATCTTGAGTGGCATCAAGGTTTGTGTGTTTCTTTAACTTTTTCGGACAATAACTTATTCTCCCGCCGGTATGGGTAATCCGGCAGGTCAGACCAATGATAGAACTCTAGTCTTAGAATACTAGAGATTTATTGTATTATTGCTATATGATCGTAAAGTATATATCCTTACAGTATAAAAATATAGATTTTCTCTCTACCCAAGGCAGAGTTGCTCTTCAGAAGGAATGAATGTCCTTCTGTCAGAAATTGTTCTTACTTTTCTGCCTACACTTCACTTCTCTCTCTCCCCTCTATAAAACCCCTCCCAGGTACATTCTGTTATTCTAACTAATTAGCCACCTTAGCTGATAACTAACTTCCCCCTGACTCTTTGTTCTTTCTTCTGGAATACACTTTCCACACTAACGGTTTATTCCCTCTTCCATTGGCTCTCTCATTTTCTAAATCACTCTCTCCCCCGTAACTTCTATCATATTTCAACCATCCAAACGAGAAGCAGTCCTGCAAAGCAAATGAAACGCTACAGCAACTTGGATGACTCTGCAGGCACTGAGCAGTCTGAAGTAGAAAAGGTGGTTTTTCCTACTCTCTTCATTCACATGCATTGCTGCTGCACTGGGAGACTTGGAGCCTGTAATGTTGAAATATTGAAGCACATTGATGTGGACCAGTTGAAACTGTTTGCACTTTGCAGGATGGACTTTTACTACCTTCGTCAGATATGTGCAAGCCTTCTGGACAGTTATAACTAGATGCAGTGGTGCCATGCAGATAACTAGATATTGCATGACCGGAAGTTAGCTTGTATAGCTCAGCTGAAAACCTACCAGCGGATGTTTGTTGCTTAGATTCAATATAGGGACTTGTTTTAGTTTTATATTTCTACCCCGCAGTATCTCCATGGGAAACGATACTAAAACGATGAAAGCTGCCATCTCCGGCCCTTCCTTTCCTTTTCATGCTAAGGTATTTCAAAATATTTTAACGTGATTGGTGATGAATCTCATGCCTAAGAGTTGAATCAAAATGGCAACACAAGACTTGTGCATTATATTATTAAAATCCATTCTACATATTTCTGCCTGCATTATGTGCAAGGGAAACATACAAGATTCATAGCGACCCCTCCTTACTGTAAAATGTTTATTTGCTCAAATTTCAGATGAAGTATGTACAATTCGTGATGGGGAAGATGTCAACTTTTAACCATTGACTGTTGAAATTAAACCTGGCTATATATGTTGACATCAGAACTTGACATATTGTTTAATAGCCGATTCTCTGCGTATTCTTCGGATGGCTTCTCATCACGATGTTACCGCAGCCAATAATTCTCTACTTCGTACCAGATGTCCAGAAACACGAACACGCCGTCTCATCTCTTCAAAAGCGCACAATGTCTCTGTATCAAGGCCTCCAGCAAACTGCACCAATACAGCAGAGTACTTAGTAACTGAGTACATAATTGACAACCAAAGTTGTAAATATAGCTGACCATTATGATTACCTGGTGAGCCCTGTATATAAAATGCACACCTTCAAGAAGCAAACATTCTTGACTTGATTCTTTATCTGAATTATGGGTCTGTTCAACCTCCACTTTTACTCGATTCATGTACATCTTTGCAAGCTTCAGAGAACCCTGCTTTATCTGCATCAAATTACACATAGGTCTTCAGTTCATGGCAAGCCTAGAAGATTCATTATTATTTGTAAGCAGCAACATCGAAATTGTCTTTCACTTCGAACATTCTAGCATTAACAAGTGACAGGGAGAAAAAAGATATGAAAGCTACAGTAGGAGTTGATATAGCTGGTGAAAAAGTATCATATTGTGAAGGAACGCAGCACCTTACTCATAATTCCAGAATCAAGCATCCAATCCGTTGGAACTTTTAAATCTTGATAGGACCGCATAACCGAGTTACGAAGTTTAACCAGCCTTTGGATGCTTTTCTCCGATCTGACAGACAGAAAATAAGACAACTCAAACGGGACACATTTAGATAAGTAATGCATTAAATTACAGAAACTGTACTCTTTACTTGTCAAGTAATAAAACCATCTTTTTCAAAGCAGTTCCATAAGGAACGTTCTCATCATCTTCGTAGGATGTTATCTCATTTTCTACTAGTTTGAGCCCACGATATTCAATAGCAGCTTCTCTAATGGCATCGGCCTTTCTCTCTGGCCACTTAAAGTGCTTTAACACAGCCCGTTCATCAGCCTGTCCAACACAGGATATTTGTCATGAATAATCCACAACAATCTAGAGAAATGGTCAAACCTTTGTCCCCAAAATATCTGACAGTATCCTTTTCTTCTTTCATGGAGCAAAATTCTTACACCTTTAGTGGGGATTCTCATGAAAATTGTAGTAGAATGGTATGATTAGTTTGATTTTCATGTTAAATTAAATTATTGCAACAAAACACATCTATCATAAGCCTTCTAAAGCAACCATGATCCTTGTTGTAATATGTCCAAGGGAATCAGATAGCGTGATTACCCATATACAAAAGCACATTCGGACATGCTATCCTTCAGCTAGTTCAAGAGATTTCACCGTCATGAAGGGCGAGACGGACCCTGAGATAGGTCATTTCCAACATGGGACAACTGGCCATGACCATCATGTCCAGGAAAACATGACAGGATTCTTGAGCTTACATTCACAAATTCCTAAATTTCTTATTATTTATTTTGCTGGTAAATGAGGACATCGGTCAGCTATGTAACTGTAAGTAATGGCCTAAATAAGAACAAGAAACAGCTTTTGAAGGAAGCTGGAGTAAACTCTGAAGTAATCATGTTGATTTATAGTGATATTAGCATTTCAAGTTCAATCGACATAACAATTTAACAGTTTTGATTATAACTGGAATTTTTTGTGTGGAAATTGTATATGGGTTGCATTTAACATTTCTCTAGCAGCAATAAAATCTTGAGGCACTTGGGAATATATCTGATCAGAAACTTGAAAGTTAAATGACTTGGAAGGGCTCCGGAAATTACCAACGTTGAGAGTTCGGTATCAAGCCAATCCGTGAATTTGAGGACATCTTCAATATCTGTATAAGCAGCAGCCAGTACCTTGTGGATAAGGCCATTGATGAAATCACCCTTCTTTTTGATATCTTCTTTTATCTGAAAATTTCATCAGTTGACAACAGTTTGAAGTCGAGAGGAGAGGGGAAAGAAGTATGGGAAATAAACAGTAACAAAGATCTTAATTTGCTTACAGCCAACAGATGTGCCGAACGATTTTGTATCTCTCCAACAATACTGCTGTGCACAGTCATTGCAGGAGGTTTATACTGAGTCCCTAGTCTTGCGGCATCTCTTCCCTCTTCATGGTTTCTTAAAGAGTGATATAATTCTACAACTGCTGGAGCTTTTGGAGCAGAAAGTGCTTTGGCTGTGGGTCGCAACGGAGGTGGTGGTGGTGGAGGCGGTGGCAAGGAGCAATTTACTGTAACTTGTCTTTCTACAACACCAGTTTTGGGCAATAGCTGTGGTGCAGATGGCGGAAGATGAGCTTGAACAGTATTCTTGGGGCCATTGATTACCTCCCTATTAACCGTGGAGTGTTGCAATTTGTTGGCAATTAGTTTCTGAATGTCCTTAAATTTGGGGTTCTGACACTCTCCTGTTAATGATTGCTGGTAGTAGAATAATGTTTCATTCATGTTATCAGTCATTCAAGAACTGATCTTGTGTTGAAACATGTATAAAGTCTTGATTTTTTTTAACCTATGACAAACTTAATCTTTACAAAACATATTACGAATAAATTATGCCAAAATAAAAGATTGGAATTTGAAGAGGAAGTAGTTGAAAAGACAAACTTAGACCAAACCTGGTTAGAAGATTGAGGTGTAGGTTGAAGAGCAGCAAGATCCTGAAGGAGCTTCTTGTTGAGGGAGTCAAGTTGGAAATTCAGCGCATGAGCTTTATCCAACTCGGCCTTGAGAGCCAAAACCTGAGATTGTAAATCTTGAATCAGAGCGTGGTTGGATTGAAGCTTCTCCAACAAATCTTCCTTGTTATTACTTTCTTCTTGATTTCTCCTGTTACTTTTCGAAGTGGAAGAATGTAGCGGTGCATGCAGCTGCCTTCTTGGCTTAGAAAATTGCTCCACAATAAGCGGACGGTTGACAGGGGGATAAGCAACCTGAGATCCCGCCACCTCCTGTTCTCCAGATTTTGACTTGTTAGGGCTCAGCAGCTGAGACCTTCTGGCCTTTGATGAGCAGTCTTTGCTGTTATTATTGGACAAATCTGGAGAAGGGACAGATTTGGGTCTAGTTTTGTTGTTAGCGGCAGTAACTTGGGGTTTGGTTGACAGCTGCTCCTTGCTAATCCTAGAGTTGGCCACTCTACATCGAGATGGGGTCGACGTAGATTGAGACTGAGACTGAGACTGAGACTGAGACATGGTCCAGAAGAAGAAGACGAAGATGAAGATGAAGATGATGATGATGGGTGGGTTGCCTTTGCGATTGCAATTTATCTGAAAGAGAGAAACAAAGGGTGTGGTGTTCCTTTTTATGTGTATAACTGCTTAACAAAGATAACACAAAGAAGAACAATCTCTGCCAAATATTATCACAAGACCAAATTTCCATAAAAACAAAACACCGGTACAAAGTACAGGCATTGGAATGTTTTTTTGCGTTGTGTGTGTATGTTTTGTTTTGTCTATCTAAGGGCTCCAGTTCACACCAGCGTTCGACTTCTTCATCATCGTGATTGATTGTTCTGTAACGTATAATTTTATGCCACCACCACTTCTAAAGAAATCAGTTGGAGATCCAAGAAATTGGATTTGATTACTACTAACTATTTCACCTGAGCCGCTAAGCAAACCATAAGGAAAGGAAGTGGACGACCCCACCAACAACCTTCAAGTGCACACTTGACTCATTGTGATTTGGAATTGATGGCCTGCCTAATAGTTGGCCTGAGTTGATTTATATATGAAACAGTTTGAAGTTGAAGAATCTGAAAAGAGTTAGCTTTTGTGATTAGACAGCAAAACCAAAAGCCATGCAAGTTGTAACATGCAGCAGAGCTTAAAAGCTAGTCAATTACCATTTCAGATTCAATCAAATATATAAAATGGGGATGTAATATGTATTTACTACTACTAGGCCTTAGTTTGATAGGGTTGCTCGTGAGTTTATTTGAATGGCCATGTGATGGCGGATGGATGCATTGACAGTTATCGTATTATCCTTCATTCTTATCTTATTTCATGAGAGCAAGTGATTTGAACCTCCTTTCTACAGCATTCGGTAATGCGGGTACACTTGCCTTTTGATTAGATCACACGTTCACCTTCAGGACAATAGATTTGTATTATTTCTTGATTTATTATTTAGCTATGATTTGTTACAAATGTATTCGCAGAGCAGAAAGCAGAAAGGTTCGATAGGGTTCCTACTTCCTAGACTAGGATTCATCATTATTTAGTTTGTTATGATTATGTAATGCCACGAGGGTTGCGTAAATCCCTTGATTGATGTTGATTAAAGCATCGTGATTCCCTTTCTCAGCAATCACTCCATTCTTAACCACTGCAATCAAATCTGCATTCTTCACCGTTGATAATCTGTGTGCCACAACTACTGTGCTTCTGTTCACCATTATCCTTTCCAAAGCCTCTTGAACTATTCTTTCAGATTCAGCATCTAGCGCACTGCTTGCTTCATCAAGTAGTAACACTTTGGGATTCTTCACTATTGCTCTTGCAATTGCAACTCTTTGCTTTTGTCCACCTGATAGTTGTACTCCTCTTTCACCTACTATCGTATCATACCCCTGCAACTTGCTTCCAAATGCCTTGGTTACTACTCTCATCCGTTCATTTTTCAAACTATATTACAATACTCTTTTACCTGTTGCATGCCGCTTGTGAAGTTGTGGGCATTTGCCAACTCTGCTGCTGCCAAAATCTCTGCCTCTGTTGCCTTTCCTTCCTTTCCATATGCAATATTCTCACGGATTGTGCCATTAAATAACACTGCTTCTTGACTAACTAGCCCCATCTGCTGCCTTAACCACTTGAGCTGTAGCTTCTTGATGTCAATTCCATCCAATGTGATGGTACCTGAATCAGGATCATAGAATCTCTGCAACAGTGATACTGCTGTTGATTTTCCACATCCACTCTCCCCTACCAAAGCAACCGTCTACTAAAATCAAAACCCTTTAGTTCCTTATTCTTACACACAATAAGGTTGTAAAATGTATTAAAAAGAAAAAGAAAAGAGCACAAACACATTGAATTGAAAGCTATTATTGACCTTGCCATGCTGAATGTACAAGCTTAAATCCCTGAATATCTCAACACCAGGTCTTGTGGGATATCTGAAGCTGACGTGAAGAAATTCAATCTCTCCTTTGAGATTTTCTATTGTTGTTCCCGAAGCTTCGCTAGAGTCGATTTTTGATTTTCGTTCAAGAATTGGAAAGATAGAAGCAGTAGCAGTCTTTGCTTTAGTGGCATCGGGAACAAGGGAGCCTGATTGAGAAATTCCAATAGCTGCTAAAGTGAGAGCAAAAAATACCTGTACCAGACCAGGACAGGGAAAAAGAAAACTTAACATCCAATTGTGGTACTCTCGAGTACTTTTCTTTGTGCAGAATGCTAACCTGGAAAACATCATCAAATGAGGCATCACCAGCTTCAACAAGTCGAGCTCCGGCATAAAAACTAATGGCATATACAGAGAAAAGGGTAAAGAAGGATATTCCATAGCCTATACCACTGATCAGCCCTTCTCTCATACCTTTCCTCAAAGGGCCTTCACATTTTTTTTCATAAAGCTCCGTCACCTTCTCCTCAGCACAGAAAGAAGCAACTGTTCTTATGTTCCCTACTGCATCATTGGCAATTTGACTTGCTTCCTCATACATCTTCTGCAACCATTTCCTTCTTCATCAGTTACATCACATGTATGATATTGAGATCTATACGCAAGAAATTATCAGAAGTAGCACATATCGAGGATGATCCGAATTTTGCTTCAAGTTCAAACAGAACAAGCATAGATGAAGTATCATATATAGTCTCGTAGGCAGTAAAGTTCTAGTCCTGGTACTGACCTGCGTATCTCTGCCAAAACCTTTGATGGACTTCATTTGTACATATGAATTTACACCTAGAAGTGGCAGCAAGATGATGACTATTAAAGACAGTTCCCAGTTGGCTTCAAAAGCAATAACCATGCCAGCAACTGCTGTCGCCATATTTTGAACAAGTAGACCAAGTGCGTCCCCAACCAGACTTCTTACTGAAGCTGCATCTACAGAAAGCCTTGCTCCAATAGCACCACTCGAATGCTCAACGTCATCAAACCAGCTGATTTCCATGTACACCACCTTCTCAAAGCACATGGATCGGATTCGGTTTATCAACTTACACCCGGCCACAGCAAAGAAGTATGATCTTAATGGATTCATTAACATTGATATCAATCCAATACCAAAGAATACTAATGCCCAGATTCTAGCATCTTTCTGGAGTTTATTTGGTGGCTCAAAGAGAGTTTTTATCATTCGAGAGACAACTACTCCAAATACAGGTAGCAGTATAGCACAGGCTACTGCAGAGGCAGTCCCCAGAAGTAAAACTGGGATCTCTGGTTTGTTGAGGTAGGCTAGCCTATAAAGTGGGACTTCTGCAGATTGTTTTGATGATGCTGAGGAAAGAGTATGGGGTTTTTCAGGTGTTGTCTCCGGAGGCTCTATACCAGTGGGCACACCGAATGGAAGTGAGAATGAATGACGACTACTGTTTCCAATTCCAGATGACTCCCGGCTCAAGGATCGTAGTAATGAAAAACGCTGACTTGATTGTCTTCCAGATTCCACAGTGATTTCTGCCTTGTCGTCACCAATGTTAGCATTGCTTTTTGACGCACTATTTATCTCCTGCAACTTTATAAGCTGGCTATATGCCCCTTCAGGATCCTTGGTTAGATCAGAGTGTGAACCTGTTGGAGTTGGATTCTGATAACATATTAGGAGCGGATGTTAAGAAAACTAATAAAAAACAAGAGATTGATGCCTGAGAGGCTGAAGCATTAAAATTTGAGAAGCCATTAAAAAAGTTAATACCCTTCTGAACAATTTTTCCATGACGGAGAACAGCAATAGTATCTGCATTCCTTACAGTACTTAAGCGATGGGCTACAATCACGGTTGTTCGGTTGACCATAACCCTGTCCAACGCCTCTTGCAAAACTCTTTCAGATTCTGTATCAAGCGCACTTGTGGCCTCATCAAGAAGCAATATTCTTGGATCTTTAAGAATTGCTCTAGCTATAGCAATTCTTTGTTTTTGGCCACCTGAGAGTTGAGTACCACGCTCCCCAACCATAGTCTCTATACCCTAATTAATATAACAAATACATAAATAAGATCAAACAGATATGATTCAAGATATGTTTTCATTTTCTTTTCTGATTGTTGTGTTCTTATTACTATTCGAACCTGGGGCAGTTTGTCAATAAACTTAGCAGCGTTGGCAAGTTCAGCAGCCGCTTTAATTTCATCAGCAGTTGCCCCATCCTTGCCATAAGCAATATTGTCTTTGATGCTACAAGTGAACAGAACAGGTTCTTGACTCACTAGGCTTATTTTCTGTCTGAACCATTTAAGTTGAAAATCCTTGAGGTTAATACCATCTATTAGAACTTCTCCATCCTGGGGATCGTAAAATCTCTCAATCAAACTGATAACTGTTGATTTGCCACTTCCACTTTCTCCTACCAAAGCTGCAGTTATACCACTAGGAATTGCAAGACAGAATCCATTAAATATTCGCTCTTGTGGTCTTGCAGGATAGCTAAAACAGATGTCTTTTAATTCAATAGCCCCTTGAATTCCATCTAATATCCGTCCACTGGTTTCATAAACATCGATCTGAGGCTTCCTATCAATTATCTCAAACATTTTAAACGCCGCAGCTTGCCCAGCAGCAAATGCACTTAGGCAAGGAGATGCCTGTCCTAGTGACCTGGAAGTGATAAAGAGTCAAAAAATGGTCTGGTTATGATTCAGTACATTTGGTTTTCAAGAAACAGAATCCAACTTACATGGATCCGGTTAACACTGCAAAAATAATGTTCATGACATCCCCTCCTTTATATCCTTCATTAGAAACCATCTTGGCACCAAACCATATAGCCAAGCCATAGGTGGAGTAGACAACAAAAGAAACCACCCCAAAACCCAATCCTGCAGCCAAACCCTCGTTCACGCCAGATTTATAAGCTTTTATCAGAGAACTGTTGTACGAATCTACAGCTTGCTTCTCCCCCGTAAATGATGCAACCTGTGATGCAAATTTGTTATAAGTTGACAGAGTTAATGAAGTGTAAACATGATGCAAATTTGTTACGAGTAGGAGCCTGTGCCTACAGTTCGAATGGAACCAATTGTCTGTTCTACTACAGTTGATGCAAGTGAATAAGCAGTTTGTCCTCTGGATGCCAACTTAGATATGATAAGGGCCACTGCAGCACCAGAGAGGATAAGAAGAGGAAGAGAAGACAGCATTACAAGGGTAAGTTTCCACCCCCTGGTAAATGCTATGACAAATCCTGCAATAAATGTTGCAATTTGCTGTAGAAATTTCCCAACCTGCAATGAAAATTTAGCAAGAATCAGGCTTAATGTCTCAGATAACTGGAAGTCAAAGAAAAGATATGGTGCGGTAGCAAGTTAATACGTTCTCGCCGATGGCATCCTGAATAAGAGCAGTGTCACCAGACATCCTCCCTACGATTTCCCCCGTGTTAATTTCCTTATCGAAGAAGCCAATTTCTTGCCTCAACATTGTCTTCAAGTATAAACGCCTTATTCTTGCAGCCTGTCTCTCTCCAGTGACCATCCAGCAAGCCACCTCTAATAAAGAAAGCAATATCAGAATAAGGAACAACAGCTCTTGAAGTAATGAGTTGAGAATACAATTTACTTACGAAGAAATGCCGCGACACTAGCTCCCAGAGCCAAGTACACAAACCTTAAGCACACCTGCGATGCAAGGAAGATTAGTATAGTCCATTATTAAGTTGCGGAGCAAACACCAAGAAGTTGATGTACGATTTCGGGGATAGAAGTTGTTGAATATTGATCAAACTAAGAGGGATTTAGGATTTAGTAGCGGAATACCTTGGAAACTTGATGAACCAAATAATTGCCGTCTGCATTATCTCCGAAAGCATTTATGACATCTCCAAATATTAGGGTCATGAGGGGCATGCAAAGTCCATTTCCAGCCGCACCAACTGTGCCTAAAATCATTAACATGTAATCTGTAGCATCGGCAAAGGTGAAAAGCTGGTAATATGCCACTTTGTTCTTGCTAGACTCTTGTTTCTTGTCAGTATTATCCGTAGCATCCTGTAGGTCCAGATTTTGAGAATGGTTGGCTGATTCTTGACAGCCAGTTTCCTTAACCATCGTGTTCCCTGCAACTTGGTCATGGATGAATTGATACTGTTCAGTGACCGGGGAGTATAAATAGTAAGAATAATGAGTAGCAACTAGTTCAAACCACTCATCAAGACAAATATAAGTTGTTGTCATGCATTTTACTTAGCTAACTATGTAAGTATTAGCCATAGGTAGTGATTTGTGAGAATGAGCACTTACACAGGCAGGCAGGCAGGCAGGATCATGCGCTAGTATTCTTCTAAACTCAACTGCAGGGAGTGTATGCAATACAAGTGAATAATTTTGCCTTTTATAAGACAAATATAAGTTGTTTTCATGCATTTTATTATTTAAGATATGGCTATAATATATATAGAGAGAGAGCTAACTGCTGCCAATTTGTTTTGTTTTTAAAAGGGTCAGGGGGATCCCAAGATGTTGGTGATGTAACATTCCAACAAATAATGACATCTGGGGATTTTACCTGACGACTTGCATTGATGCTGCTGTATAATGTATAATAAGAAAATTTCTCTTAAGATGTTGGAGTTGTTGGGCATTACATGTGAATGAGGAGGTGATGCTCAAGCAATGAAGCCAGCAAGCACTAGCATTAATATTTTGTCTTATTATAATTGTATTATTGAATGTATATACATATGTACGAAGGAAAGGAAAGGAATATTGACTGAATTGATGATGAAACTAACTCAAGAGCTTAAGATGAAAACAGACCGACAGAAAAAGAAAATGGAAGAGACAAAGGGCAGGGCAGGGGGCAATCAATGTACTTTGGACTTTAGAGGAGTGGGAATGTATGTGGGCTGGGTCTATCTTCTTCTGCACTCTTTAAGCCCGTTGTTCTAAGTCCAGAAGAAGAAGAAGAGGAGAAAGGCAGGAAGCAGCACGTTGATCACAATTTCGTTCCTCAATTGCTTTTAATCTGTGTCACAGGTGAGATGACGATGACGATGATGTCCTTGTACCAAATTTTTGGGTCTACAACTTGTTTTCCAAAGGGAAACCCCCGCGGCGGTGCTCCACCACCACCGCTGTCCATGTCTATGTCTCCTCTTAATTTTGTGATGAGGATGAGGAGGAGGAAGAAGAAGAAGAAGACTTTTCCTTGCTCTCCTTCCAAATGCAAATGCAAATGCAATCTCGATGACTCTTCTTCCTCCTCTCCCAAACAGCCTTTCTCAATCACCCCCTCCTCTCAATACGACGTCGATTATTTGGGTCAGAGCACAAAGGGCGATTTGAATCTCAATTCCCACCACCAACTTCCCTCCTTCGGCATTGATGCTCGTCCCATTCAGGAGGTCGCTAAAATTGAGGCTCTTGAAGCTCAACTGTTACTTGCAAACTTGGGCATTCCTGTAAGCATTTCTTCTACGAATATTTTGAATTTAGACCACAACTTTTTCTCTATTTTCACCCCCTGCTGCTCTGCATTCTTGATTTACAGAGTCCTTCATCAACAAGGGACTCTCCTCGTGGTATATTTTGTAGCCGTACTTTGAATCTCCGATCAATTAGTGCCATTGGTTATGACATGGACTACACTTTGATTCATTACAATGTCATGGTGAATCCCATTTCTTCCTATCTTACTAAAATTCGTTGCTATTGACTCCCATTCATTTGGTTTAGTCATTAATCTGTATGTTACTGCTTCAGGCTTGGGAAGGCCGGGCTTATGATTATTGCATGGACAATTTGCGAAACATGGGTTTCCCTGTCGAAGGACTCGCTTTTGACCCCGACCTCGTTATAAGAGGTCTTGTCATAGACAAAGAGAATGGTAATTTGGTCAAAGCTGATCGTTTTGGTTATGTTCAGAGGGCTATGCATGGTACCAGGATGCTATCTACTCGAGCTGTCAGGTGTGCTTTTAACCTCTCCATTTTGATTCATCAAAGTTACCTAAAGCGTGTAGTACAATGTCATTGCACATGCATTGACATTATATTCACATATCTACATATGAACCCTTAAGCAGGATAACGAAATTAAAAACCTTGAGGCTTTTTACTACAAGTTCCTTTTATCTGCACATAGTGCTAAATGAACCTCATAAACAACATTTATGCCTACCTGTGGATTCATATATTACCACTTGAATGAGTTGTATTGAATTTTATATTTGATCTGCGATGTGGTGAAATTGGATAATATTTTCTATAGTGGTGCTTAACTTTCTATGCATTAAAGTGTGATGTATGGGAGGGAACTTGTGGATCTACGGAAAGAGAGCCGATGGGAGTTCTTGAATACACTATTCTCTGTTTCAGAAGCCGTGGCTTACATGCAGGTAGATTTTTTGAAAGCTATGCGCACCATGAGATATGCATGTAATGGTTACTTTTCTTTTTTTGATATTACAAACAATCTTCATGACATATCTTCGTGTAAATTTTCTTTATAATGCGCCAGGGTTGTTTTCCTAATCATTTTAGTATCTAACGATTTGATTTGTTTTTCCAGATGGTCAACCGATTGGATGAAGGAGCCATAGCAGCAGAACTTGGCCCACTTGATTACAAAGGACTCTATAAGGCATGCTGTGAATAAGAGCTGTTTTGCTCTATATTATATTTCTTAGAGACTGTAGTACATATATACATGAATAGAATACCGAATAGGATAGAGTATCTATACAAATATAGGAGATAATCCTAAGATAATGTTTATCCCTAAGATAATGCTATCTAATATAATCTGATTACAATCAGATTATCACAGACCACACATGCATATTTTATATATTCATGTTAAAAAGGCATAAACTAAGTATATGCATCTTTATTACATCATTTAACATGTTTGTCAGGCTGTTGGAAGGGCTCTATTCCGAGCACATGTAGAAGGTCAGCTTAAGGTAATTTTTTTTATGGCTGTGTTATCAATCAGTTATAGTAATTTGGTTTAAGAAAATTTACTGATTAATGGATGCAGAACGAGATCATGTCAAACCCAGAATTGTTTGTGGAGCCAGATCCAGAATTGCCTTTAGCACTTTTAGATCAAAAGGAGGTACTGCCTTACTCTTTTTCATCTTTTTATTAGTGCTAAACATCTTTCAATTATTTGTTATACCTGGAGATTTTCACATGACAGGCTGGTAAAAAACTCCTGCTTATTACAAATTCGGATTATCAGTACACAAACAAAATGATGAAACATTCCTTTAATAGATTCCTTCCAAATGAAATGGGCTGGCGCGACCTATTTGATATGGTAAGTAAACCTGAATTTTCTCTTTCTGCTAAATGATTTGAGATTTTAAAGAAAAAGGTTAGTTGAAGGTAATTTCTTTGCTGGAAGCATATCATGTTATCATTTTTAGATCATTGTTTTTCCATCTCATGCAAATAACTTCCAGGATGATTGAGTGTTTGTGTGAGCACACAAACATTGGATGCTTTTCTAAAATCTTATGTTTCTCTTACAAAATTAGAAAATGCCTTTTATTGATGTTATAATTGAACAACTTGTGATATGTGAACCTTAGTTACAACTTGTCATCTTTCTTGACCTTTCTAGGTGATAGTCTCTGCACGAAAACCCGAGTTCTTTCAAATGTCCCATCCACTATATGAAGTGGTTACGACTGAGGGGTTAATGCGCCCATGCTTCAAAGCTCGTGCTGGTATGTTCTATTGCTTAACATTTCCCATCTAGATTAGATAATTCTTTGGAACTCTCTTTCCATTCATTGAGGAAGGAATTTCGTGTATATGTTATATGTGTATAAAGTTAAAATAGGGAGATTTTCTACAATATTTCATTTGTGATTGTTTGTAATTTGGCTACCTATGATTCATTTTTTCCTCGTGTGTGTGCGTGTGTGTGTGTGTGCACCCATGCTTCATACTTGTTCTATTGCCCAACTTTTCCCTAGATTAGATAATACTTTAGAACTCTTTCCATTCATTGAGGAAGGAATTTCGTGTATATGTTATATGTGTATAAAGTTAAAATAGGGAGATTTTCTACA
>JAOQML010000197.1:50770194-50797072 GCA_027568935.1 Erythroxylum urbanii | reverse complement strand
ACACTTTGGAACTCTATTGTTCTCCAGTAAGAAATATCTTATCTATGTGTATATATATAAAGTTTGGAACTTTGTTGTTGTTCTTTAAGGAATATCTTTTATACATATACATATATATATGTATAAAGTTAGACCAAGAGAGAGATTCTTGTCAGACATTGAGCAGAAAGTGTATTTCCTTACACGTATATATATATATATATATATATAAATACAAAATCCTAGTATCCAAATCTGGTAGTTACCCATAAATTATGGAGTATCATATCAAAATCTTGACCAATAATATCCTAACTTAAGGATACAATCTGTTACAATATATTTTCCTAAAATAGTCTCCTATAAGGTTTTTCGACACTCCCTCTCAAGCTGGTGAATAGTTATTCTCCATTCCCACACTCCTTCCTAACATGATGAAGTGCCTGTCAATTTCGATGTGTTTGGTTTGGTCGTGTTGTACTAAATTGTGAGCTATACTTATCACAGGCTTGTTGTCGCAATAGAGTCTCATAGGACCGTCCCATTTAATCTTCAAGTCTTCAAGGATGATCTTCAACCAAAGTAGTTCAAATACACTTTGAGCCATTGCCAGGAATTGGGCTTCTGCACTTAACCGAGCTACCACTCCTTGTTTTTTACTTCTCCATGTCACAAGGTTTCCATGGTGCAATATCCTAAAGTTGATCTCATATCGACAATTGAACCAGCATAATCAACATCAATGTATGCTTCAAGTACCAATCCCTTATTCCTTTTAAACAAAATACCTTTCCCCAGTGTTCCTTTGAGATAATGTAGTGCTCTGTGAGCTGCCTGCAGATGAACTTTCATCGGGCTATGCATGAATTGACTAATCACACTTACAACATATGCTATATCTGGTCGCGCATAAGATAAGTAAATGAGTTTCCCTATCAGGTGTTGATACATTTCTCTATCTATTACTGGATCCACCTCTGCCTTTCCAAGCTTAAGATTCGGATCCATAGGAGTACTTGTTGGTTTGCATGCTCTATTGCTTGTTTATTTGAGAAGATCTTTAACATAAACAAATTGAAAAACTTTTTTTCCTTAACATCATCTCTTGTTACTATTATGTCATTGACAACACCAAAAGAGTTATAACTCCCCTTGAGCGAGAGTGTTTAATGAATAGTGTGTGGTCTTCTTGGCTTTGTTTGTATCCCATGGCCAACATATCTCTTGCAAATCTACCAAACCATGCCCGTGGTGATTACTTGAGGCCATACAATGCCTTTTTAAATTTACACACAATATGAGTAGCTAAGTTATTCTTATAACTAGGTGGAACCTCCAAGTATATCTCCTCCTCTAGATCTCCATGTAAGAACGTGAAGAAAGAAGTAATATTTTTTCCCATATTGCACAACAAGTGCCTTTGAATATATACACAAGTCCTAGCTTAATTTAGGAAACTAAAATATTTCCTATTTACAGCAATATCCCCTATTTACAACAATTTCCTAAAGTAAATATCCATGATATCCTCTTTTTTCCTATTTTATGATTAGGAAATAATTTCTCCTAAATCACTATTTTGATTTTCATCACTCCCCCTCAAGCTGGTAGGTGCATAGATGTCTTGCATTCCCAGATTGCTTATAAAATCTTGAAATTGTGCGTTTGTCAACCCCTTAGTCAATACATCTGCCATTTGTTTGGTAGTGGGAACGTATGGGGTGCAAATAAGCCCACTTACCAATTTTTCTTTAATGAAGTGCCTGTTAATCTCAATGTGTTTAGTTCTGTCATGCTGTACCGGGTTGTGAGCAATACTAATAGCCGACTTATTATCACAGTAGAGCTTTATAGGTCCTTGCCACCTAACTTTCAAATCATTCAGGATGATACGAATCCACAAGAGCTCACATATACCATGAGCCATAGCTCTAAACTCTGCCTCAGCACTTGATCTAGCCACAACTGATTGCTTCTTACTGCAGAAATTCTGAACAGATGTATATTATTCTCAATATCTTACTGGGTCAATAAATAGGTACAAGTTATATAGAAATAAAGAGGGCTATTTTAGGAAACTAATATCTATACATAATATCCTAACTGATCTGATTTGCTGACTTTTAGAGTCAATAATATCTAGGAGATATCTAGTTGGATATTTCCCAACACTCCCCCTCAAGCTGGCTTGTATATGTCATCCATAGCTAGCTTGGTAACCAGAACATTAAATTGCCTCTTGTGTAATCCCTTTGTGAGAATATCAGCTACCTATTGTGATGTTGGAATATAGGGAATACAAATTAATCCTTTTTCAATCTTCTCCTTGATGAAATGCTTGTTAACCTCAACATGTTTTGTTCTATCATGAAGAATAAGGTTGTGAGCAATTGAAATTGTAGCTTTGTTGTCACAATACACTTTCATAGGAACTGAAATAGGAATTTGCAGTTCCTCCAGTACCCTTTTAATCCATAAAACTTCACAAATTTCATGTGCCATTGAACGGAACTCAGCTTCAGCACTGCTTCCTGCAACAACACTTTGTTTCTTACTTCGCCAAGTTACCAAGTCACCACCAACAAATGTGCAATAACCTGAAATTGATCTTCTATCAGTTGCACTCCCTGCCCAATCAGCATCAGTATAGACTTCGACTTGAAGATTGTTCCGCTTTCCAAACATTAAACGTTACTCGATAGTTCCTTTTAGATATCGTAGTATCCTGTATACAGCATCCAAATGTTCTTGGCTTGGAGAATGCATAAATTGACTTACTAAGCTCATGGCAAAAGCTATATTAGGTCTAGTGTGGGACAAATCTATTAATCTGCCAACCAGTTGCTAGTATCTCTCCTTATTAATAATATTTCAGGTTGAATTGGTTTAAGATTTACACCAGTTTCAACAGGAGTATCAGCTACCTTGCATCCTAATAATCCGGTCTCATACAATAGGACCAGAATATATTTCCTTTGATTCACAAATATTCCATCCTTTGATCTAGCAAACTCCATTCCAAGTAAGTATTTGAGGGGTCTAAGGTCTTTAATTTCAAATTCTTTGGCTAATCTCTTCTTCAACTCTACTATTTCAGATGCATCATCTCCTGTTATGATGATGTCATCTACGTAAACAATAAGAATAGCTATCATACTTGTCTTGGACCTCTTGTAGAACAATGTATGACCAACTTGACTTTGACAATAGTCGTGGCTCTTCACAACCCTTCCAAATCTATCGAACCATGCTCTAGGGGATTGTTTTTGGCCATATAACGACTTCTTTAGCTTGCACACCTTATTTCTCCCATAGGTATCCTCAAATCCTGGGGGTAGGCTCATAAGGACTTCTTCTAAGTCTGCATTAAGGAATGCATTTTTTACATCTAGTTGATGTAAAGTCCACTCAAAATTTACAACGAAGGATAACAATACCCAAATAGTTTTACCTTTGAAACAGGAGCAAACGTCTCTTGGTAGTCAATACCATAGGTTTGAGTAAACTCCTTAGTAACTAATCTTGCCTTCAGCCTTTCCACACTACCATCAGCCTTAAACTTAACAGTGAATAGCCATTTGCAACCTATAGCTTTTTATCTCTGGGGGAATTCGCAAGTTACCAAGTTTTATTCTTCTCAAGTGCATTTACTTCTTCCATAACAATCGATCTCTAATCCGGATCTTGAAGTGCTTACTGAATGTTTCTTGGTACAAACAAATTAGTGATTTTAGAGATAAAGGATTTATGTATGCGTGATAGTTTCCCATAAGATAGGTACTTTGATATGGGATGGTTGGCGCAAGCCCGTTTCCCTTCCTAAATGCTATAGGTAGGTAATTATCAGAAGAGAGATCAGTAGAAATATCATTGGTAATTTGTGGGTCAGTAGGTATAGCTTGATCATTACTAGGCACAATAAGGGGTAAAGTAGCAGGTGGGTTACCTGAATTGTTCCCAGGTTTATTCTCTGAGGGTTTTGAGAGGCCATGCATTGTTGAGGTAGGCTGTTCTCTACTTCTCAATTGAGTCTTCCTCGTGGTATAAACACGAAGCTCAATATTTTGTTCCTTAGGAACGGACATTAGTATTTCTCCTCCTGTGGTTGAACTGGGATTTCCTGGCATGGACAGATTAGGGGTAGTATCTTTGGCTTGTTATCAAGAATTATATTATGATCAATAATGACAATAGGTAGGGGGTTGGGAGTAATAGTAGCATCCCAAAAATTTTCTGCTTCATTAGAGTTCTCCCCCTGACGGAAATTTTTTTGATGTTCTAGAAATGTGACATCCATGGTGACAACAATTTTTTGTGTTAAAGGGTTGTAGCACTTTTAACCTTGTTGACTAGGAGCATACCCAATAAAGACAGATTTTTCAGCTCTTGGATCTAGTTTTGAGTTTCACCTAGTCGGTTTGTGAACATATACTGTACACCCAAAGACACGAAGAGGAAGAGTAGAGTAAAGCCGATTTTCAGGAAAGCATTGTTTAAACACATTTAGGGGTGTAGCATAATGCAAAACAACGTTGGGCATTCGATTAATTATGATACAGTCAAGACAGCCTCACCCCAAAGGTATTTTGGCACATTCATTGTAAACATAATGGACCGAGAGACTTCCAATAAATGTTTATTTTTTCTCTCAGCAATATCATTTTGTTGAGGAGTGTTAGCACGCGTAGGAGATAAGGAAACGTTTGCAATATTGACTTTATCTTTGCCTAAACATGTAGTATAAGTCAAAAAATTGTTGGAAGAGCCTGTCATGATTTGATGTTGTAGAATATATAACCCATGGATTATTATAAGTTTCAAGATTGGCAAGAAATGCAATAACTAATTTGGCAAAATTAGAAGAAGCAATAACTAAATGTGAATCGAGTCAAGACAAAAGATGTCATAGAGTTTGCATCTCTTCATTGGAAAAACCACCAATACTTTTCTTCAGACACAGGTGCATCTATAGCCTTAAACATCTTTGCTTGTGGCCTAGTGGACCCATTCGTTTCCTTCCACTTCCCCTTGTTGATCGACCGTGAAGTCTCCAGCAACACTCTTTAGTATGCCTCGGTTTACAACAAAAATCACACTTCAAGTGATCTTTATTTGATGGACCTTGGTCACTCCCTTTCTCTAGTTCACGAGTGTTATTGGCAAGCAACCATGCTTTTTCTATGGGGTTTGTATGTATCATAAGATTCCTTTGACTTTCTTCCTGTGAATGTAAAAGTAAGCTTGTCTCAAAGAAGGAAAAGAATCCTTACCTAGAACTTGCACTTGTTTCTGGTTAAATTCCATATTCAGACCAGTAAGAAAATAATAGACATGTTCCTTTTTTGTGGACATGCAGGTTGGAAATCTTGACAATAGTCTAATTCTTGTCGTAGACGACTTAATTTAGTAAATTATTGTGCTATAGTCATCTCTCTTTGTTTAGTCTTATGTAACTTATTTTGTATCTTAATGGTCTGAGCATCATTACCCTCTTGAGAATAGGTCTAAGAAGCTACACTCCAAATCTTTTGTGCAGTGTTGAATAGTAGATAGCCTCAAGCAATCTATGATTGCATAGAGTTGAGTAACCACGAAATGACAAGAGTTTTTTATGATTTCCATTGAGATCACTAGTAGCTGTCTTTGACTTATCTCCTGTAACATATCCCTGCAAACCCCAAGCTTGAATAAACAATAAAGACGACCTTGTCCAAGCAAGATAATTGGTTCCATCTGCTTTAATGGACTGATTTACAGAGAAGGATCTTCAACTATAATCAAACTTTTGGAGTAAAAGATATGTTTTATCAGTCAAGAGAAAAGGAAACAAATTTATGCCTTAAACGAGTGAAAGCTGCGAGATATGAGAATTGATTTTTCTTAAGCTACAATGTTTTATAGCATGAGCTTTGATACCATGTTGAAATAATAAAGACAAAGATAGATGGAAACATGAGAGATTTCTGTATTTTCTAGGACAGACACAAGACTAAGGCCCTGTTTGGTTGAGGGGTTGGTAATAGAACGGAATTGAACGTAACACACTTCCATCGTTTGGTTAAGGGTTTCATAATGGAATGGAATGGAATGAAACGGAACGGAATGGAATGGGATGGAAGTGGAGGGTTTCATGTTACGTTTCATTCTATCATAAACAGTGAAAATAAGAAACTTCCGATTCGGGGGGTTTAGGATGAAACGTAAACTAATAAATACATACTACTTAATATACACTTAATAATTTTTCTTAATATCAATTATTTCTTCTAACCTTAACTCCCTTTTCCCCAGATTCGTCCACAAGCTTATCACACACACAGATATCTGTTACGGTCCACAATCTTATCATTTCTAGACTTCTCTTTTCGTTCTCCGTGTTCTATCACTTTTTCTTCTTCGTGTGTTGTTTATTAAAATTTTTATTATTTTAAAATAGAAAATATATAAAAAATTATTTTTCAAGGTTGTGACTTGAACAAATTACAACTGTGACTTTTTAATTGGACATGATTTCTGTTTTAAAATGATAGTGTTAAACTTCTTGTAACAACTATTTTAATATCAGGGGTATAATAGTCATTTATTATACATTACATTTCATTCCATCCATTTTTCAAACAACATTTCATTACATTACATTATGAACCCTTCCATCCCTTCCAAACAACTTTTCACTATATTCCATTCCATTCCATTATAAACCATTCAGTTTTGTTCCATTTTATTCTATTCCATTCTATTAATTAACATCCAACCAAACAGGCCATAAAGGCCAAAGATGATGTTAGGATGGATACAGGAAAGTCAAGTGGCATAAAAGACTAAAAATACTTTCATCGTTGATGTCTCCTTCTCAAGATAGGACTTCGCAAAATATGGTTTGTTTTCAATGAAAGTGACATAAGCTCAAGTGTAGATTTTTCATGATGAAAGGTTATAGCACTTGTACCCCTCTTGTGTAGGTGAGTAACCTAGAAAGACAAATTTGATGGCACTAAGATCTAACTTTCCTTTGTCTTGACTGTGAATATGTGCAAAGGCAATGCAACCAAATATCATAGGACTAAGACCATTTGAGGTTCTGAAATTCAGATAATAGGTATTAACTAATTCTATGAGACTTTTATTGTCTGACATATGAGGGAAGTCTATTCATCATATGTGTGGTAGTTAGAACTGTTAATAGGAAAGAGTTTACGAATATGTTCTGCCAATTCACATTCCATGAAAAACGAAGATATCTAATCCTTTGAAAGATGTGGAAACATTAATTCTAAGATCAAGACTTACAAGCTAAAGCCATATTACATCTTTATTTGTAAGTACCAAGAAATGACAGAGAAATTATTTATGATTTTTCGAGAAGATTCAAAATGATAGGGACTGTTCCTTTCCTTAGCAACTTCATTCCTTTCCCTCAAATCCTGGTCTTGAAAACACAAAAAGAAGAGGACAAGATTACAAAATCATGTGTAAGTTTAACCCCAATGTGGTTTAGCCAAATCTATTTATTATAGTGTAATACAAGCTAATACTAGTTTTCCATACTAACATACCTAAACTCTTTCAATATAGGATAAATAACAATAGATATTAAATATGTAACATTCTAAATCTTGTCATGTTCCATTAATTTGGCTTATGATGCTCTGACTCATATTTCAAGCATTTTCATGTCAAGGAACTTATTTATGTAGAATAAATAAAGTTACGAAATGGATTATCTGCATACTTTCCCTCAGTTTTAAATACATTAATCATATTTGATCGGACATTGAACACTGCCCATGCTTGCAAGGCCAAAACTTTTGATGTTTAGTAGTCAATGGTCCTGAATAAGAATCTCAGGTCTCATCAATTTCTTATTCTTCTGTAGGGGGGTTGTACTCAGGTGGCAGTGCACAGATGGTTGAAAACTTCTTAGATATCCATGGGGATGAGATATTATATGTAGGGGATCATATTTACACTGATGTTAGTCAATCCAAAGTCCACTTACGTTGGAGAACAGCATTGATCTGTCGGGAACTAGAAGAAGAGGTTAGCATGCTAACTTTTACATACATATTGTTCATGTTGAAGTTCAGATTTTCTTGTGCCAAATGATTCACTTGAGAAAGGCAATGTAATACTGTACAATGCCATGAAACATTCATTTCCTTAAGTCCAGTCTCAGACAATGTATGCAGTTGAAGATAATGGATATAATTCTTTAGGTGAGGAATGACTGACATTTGTGGAGATTTTGGACTTCTTTTAATGATTACATTCTCAGGGTCTTTTCCTACTGTGTATTATCTGAAACTACAGTATAATGCCTTGATAAATGGTCGGGGTGATCGAGCTGCACTTGTTGAGCTAATCAACCGAAAGGAAGTTGTAGGTGATCTCTTTAACCAACTTCGACTCGCACTGCAGAGGAGAACAAAAGATCGTCCTGCTCAGGTGAGCTTGATTACTTGTTTTCTTTTTTATATATCATACTTTTCTTGCCATTTTAATCGTATTTATTCTTCTTCTTTTTCATAAATGTGGTACTAATGTAGGGCGAATATAAGACATTCTTCTTTTTATAAGTGATTCTTCTGCGGGTTGTTCTAAGTTACTCAAATTTAAATATTAGATTTGAAATTTCATAGGCTACTAAAACTTCAAGTTTAGGTTGCTGGAAATTTAGATTATGATTTTTGGAATTTTGGTAAATGTGAATAAGAGCTGTTTTGCTCTATATTTTATTTCTTAGAGAATGTAGGACATATATACATGAATAGGAATACCGAATAGGATAGAGGATCTATACGAATACAGGATATAATCCTAAGATAATGTTTATCCCTAAGATAATGCTATCTAACCTATATAATCTGATTACAATCAGATTATCACAATATTATGTGATAATACTGTATCTTGACCACACTCCCCCTCAAGTTGGATCATAGATATCATTCATGTCTAACTTGCTGATCCATTCTTCAAACACTTGTCTTTGAAGTCCTTTGGTAAATACATCTGCTGTCTGCTTCTTCGTTGGCACATAAGTTAGGCATATTGTCCCATCTTCTATCTTTTCCTTGATAAAATGTCGATCAACTTTGACATGCTTTGTTCTCTCATGGTGGACCGGATTGTGTGCCATGCTTAGGGCTGCCTTGTTATCACAAAAATGCTTTATAGGTGACTCAAAAAATGATTCCCAATTCTGTCAGCACTCTTTTTAACCAGAGACTTTCACAAATCCATTTTGCAACTGCTCTTAGTTCATCTTATGCACTACTCTTGGCTACCACCTTTTGCTTCTTACTTTGCCATGTGACCAAATTTCTCCACACGAAAGTGCAATATCCAGTGGTTGATCGTCTATCCTCTTCTGAACTTGACCAATCTGAATTAGTATATATTTCAATTGTTCTTTGATCTCCCTTTTTGAATAATAATCCTTTCCCCCTTTAAATACCATAAGATCTTATAAACTGCCTCAAAATGCTTATTACTCTTTGGTGCATGCATGTAGCAACTTACAACACTCACGACAAAAGCAATATCTGGTCTAGTATGAGACAAATAAATTAGCATTCCCACTAGTGTCTGGTATTCTTGACAATTAACCAGTTTATCTTCTTCATCTTCAAACATTGCACTTTCAATGGGGGTAGTACTTGGTTTACATCCTAACATTCCTGTCTCCTTCAAGAGATCAAGATTGTGCTTCCTTTGTGAGATGTAAATCTATTTCTTTGATCTAGCTACTTCCATGCCTAGGAAATACTTCATTTCTCCTAAGTCTTTAACTTCAAATTCTTTCCTCAAAGCTAACTTGAGTCTTGTAATTTCCTTTGCATCATCACCAGTTACGACAATATCATCTACATACACAATCAAAATTGTCTTCTTACCTTCTCTAATTTTGAAGAACATTGTATGATCCTTCTGAGCTTGTGTGTATCCTTTTGTTTTTTGGACTTTGGCAAATCTTTCAAACCATTTTTTTGTTCCCCCTTCACTAGATACTTTACAGCCTCGGTTTTTCCCTTTTCGTGGTTTCCAATCTGGAGGCTTTCCATGGATGTCCCAGCATGTGTCTTTGGTGTGACCACTTTGTTTGCAATGATCACACCACTTCTTCTGACCCTTCTTACTGGATTCACCCCGGGACATCAATGCAGACGCTTCATTAGTAGGTATTGGAGACAAAGTTTGTTCTTCTTTTGAATCCTCTTTTAGCATAATTTTCCTTCTTGCTGCTTCCCTCCTAACTTCAGAAAAAAAACTTCTTTAGCTGTTGGTAGAGGAACTCTACTTAGGATTCTGCCACAGACATCATCCAATTTTAAGACCAGCCAAAAATTCAAATAGTCTTTCTTTTTTAATCTTCTAGTTGTACATCACAACATCTTCCTTGCACCTCCACTCTTCATCTGACAGAAGGTCAAGTTCCTGCCATAATGCTACCATTTTGACCCAATATTTTGTAACTTCTCTGTCACCTTACTTCATTTGCCACAACTTTGTTTTTATCTTGTAGATTCTCGATGTATCCTCTCCATCAGAGTATGATTGTCTCACACCTTCCCAGATTTCTCGAGCTGTTGGCAGAAGCATGAAGGTATGTTTGATCAATGGTATCATGGCGTTGATAAGCCACGATGAGACCATGGAGTTGTCCATCTCCCACTGTCACGCAGCTTGCGAGTTCATTGGGTTTAGAACGTTTCCATCTCCGATGATAAAGCTCAGCTTCTCGAGTCCTCCAATGGCTCCCAATAGTTCGTTCCATTCAGTTTGTCAGAGCGATGACAACTGAAGCTCCTTCAAGACTAGAGGTCATCAACGACTGACCACCAATCTGTTTTGGATTTACTGTGGAGGATCCCTCAAAATTGAAGCCATTTCTTGACTTGCCGGGGTTGACTCCTTATCTCTTTCACGTGTCTATGATAGTATGTGAATAAGAGCTGTTTTGCTCTATATTTTATTTCTTAGAGAATGTGGTACATATATATATGAATAGGAATACCAAATAGGATAGAGGATGTATACAAATACAGGAGATAATCCTAAGATAATGTTTATCCATAAGATAATGCTATCTAATCTATATAATCTTATTACAATCAGATTATCACAATATTATGTAATAATACGGTATCTTGACCACAGTAAATAAAACAAAACAATGGGTAGTTTTAAGAATTACTTTTAGTATTACGAAACTAGAAATCACTTCAAGGTCCTAAGGATTATTCTTACAAAAAAAAATCACCTCTTGTAAATTTAGAACTCAAAATTTGAGGTAATCAATTTTCCATTCATTGAAGGGTTGAATACATATTAAAAAAAATGGAACCCTAACTCTAATAACAAAGGAATTCCCAAATTAAGATTTTTTTAAGAGAATTGAATCCTAGTCTAACAAAGATTTTATATTCTTAAGTAAGTTTTTAAGTTATAATCAAGGAATATATAGTGAACTTATTATTAATTCCTAGAGTAAGGGAAACTTAGTGTAAAGTAAATATGAGAAACCTACCTTTGCTTATTGTTCACAGGAATAGTGTCATATCAACTCTTACTTTTTATCCCACCAAATTAAAGTTTGTGGTTAAGTGATTTGTTCTTTTATATTTGGCTTATATACTTCTATTTTACATTAATTCCTCCAGCGTTTTATGAAGTTGTTCCCAACAAAGGATGTGTATCACTAATATAAGTTGAGATATAACTTTGAGTTCATAATTTGAAATTTAAATGTTGTTAGAAGTTGATCTTCCTCTCCATTTGGTGGGAAATCGTCGATATCTACTTTTGTGGTATCCTACTTATTCATCAAGACCATCTTCATTCTCTTTCCTAATATGATGAATGGTAGGAACTCTTATAGCTATAATAGGAGAATGTGTAACATTGTATTTGCTAGACTAAAACATAAGCATTCTTTTTTTTTTTTTAAATTAAAGATTTCATTGATTAAAGATAATTACAGTTAGAATACAAAAGGTCAAGGATAATCCAAAAAGTCTAGATTACAAAGAGTTGTGGTTCCTAGTAATAGTCTACATCTTGTTATCTAAGGGGTACTTTTGAGGCAACATAAACCAATATTACTCCAATCCCCATCGTCTCTTCATACTACTTGACAGATTAATAGCTATTACTCTTGCTAACATGGTCAATCTGCAATGGAGGAAAACGTCCTGAAAAACCATTTCAATGCTTCGGCTTTGTTGTTTAAAAATTCTACAATTACCCTCCTTCTAATTGTAGTACACCAAAGCTGCCCAACTTAACTTAATTGCTTTAAGATCAGCTGTATTATGCACTCTAAGGTTCCCCAACCAAGTAATAGTTTCACTTTAGGAGTCCATTGGTCTGTCCAAGTTAAGAATAATTTGCATCCACTCCCATACTTACCTAGTATAACTGCAGCTAATCATAAGATGGTCCAGATTTTCCATTTCTATACTACATAGCTTAGAGTGCAATGTACTTATGGTGATCTTGATCCTGTCCCTCGTAAGCAACCCTCCATTGATTCCCATCCATAAGATAAATGAATGAGCTGGATGGATGTCATTGTCCCATACTAGCTCTGGCCACTCCAACTTGTGTTTTGCTGGTACTGAATTGCCTTGATTTATCAGCTAGCGACTGAATTTCATCTTGTTCCCTCCTGGCATCTAGGCAATTCTTCCATTATGAGGCTGGCACTTCTATCGTTATGGAATAGCCATGTCCATTGATTATTTGTAATTAAAACTCTCACTTTAGTTTTTGGTCTTACCACCAATTTCAAGGTGATAACACTTATATCCCTTTTGTGTGGGAGAGTATCCAACAAACACATACTTCAAAGCTCGAGGCTCCAACTTGCCTATATTCCGAGCATAGTATAATGTTGGAGGCATAGGATAAGAATTTTTGTCTTGCAATATTTCTGTAGGGCTTTTAAAATCTAGAATCCGAAGTGGCATTTCATTGATAAGATAAGCAGCTGAAAGGACTGCATCAACCCAATATCCCTTTGGAAGATTCATGGTGAACATGAGTGATCGAGCTCCCTCCAGAATATGTCTGTTCTTCCTTTCCGCAACTCCATTTTGTTCACTAGTATAGGAACAACTGGTATTCCATAAGAATCTAGATAAACACGAAATTTTCCATCCATATACTCCAGTCCATTATCAGATCTCAGGATTTTAACTTTAGCATCATGTTGGGTACAACTCATTTTATGAAAAGACTGAAAGCACGAAAACTTCGTTCTTGGCTCTCATCAAATAACCCAATTTAATCTTGTGCAACAATCAATAAAGGTCACAAACTATCTATGGCCAAAAAGAGAGGGATTTTGAGTAGGACCCTAAGCATCAGAGCGAATTGTCATAAAAGGAGCAAAACTTTGATTATTAGACTAGCAAGTTCACATGCTTCACAAAACAAGGAATAAAAAGTTCTTTTAAACAAGTTTGGATATAATTTTTCTAAAGCAAAAAATGAGGGATGTCTTAACCGCCTATGCCATTGTAGAATTTCCTTATTAATCACATCATTCCCAACTGAGGCTTGATGAGCAACTGTCATGGGATTTTCTTCTGAGTGTTGGAGAACAGAGATTTAGATAAGATCAATCTTATGGGATAGGATTATTAGAAACAGAAATCCCTATAATCAAGGGATTTCTGCTATAGACTTCTAGATATAGTTTAGTTACGATTGATACCTATTTTCCTGCTGGTTAAGTTGTATATATATATATATATATATATGTATCCGTGTATATTAAATACAAGATAAGTTTTTCCTGAGGTTTTCTGGAAGTATTCTTTGTTATTCTTGGTACAGCCTTCACTGCTGCCTTAGTTAGCCTTCATTGCTGCTCATTCTTGTCAGATTTCTCTTACCCCATAACTATTATTTTACCCAATCTTTCCCTTCTTTCACAATGGCAAATTCCGGAACTTCTCAAACCACTTTTTCTAGCCCAGATGAATCTATCTCTGTCTAAAACATTGGAGAACTAAAGAATGTTCGTGCCTCCAACAGACTCAATGGAAAGAATTACCTCAAGTGGTTACACCCTGTTCGCACCTATCTTAAAGGGAAAGGGCAGCTTGATCACCTGCTAAGATCAGGACCTGCAGCAGGGAATTTAGCAACAGAAACATGGGAAGAAGAGGACTCCATGATCATCTCATGGTTGTGGGACTCCATGGAACCTTCAATCAGTGATACATGCATGCTTTTAACCACTGCAAAGGAGATTTCAGACTGTGTTCACCGTATGTATTCAAAGGCATGCAATCCTGCTCAAATCTATGAAATTAAGATCAAAGCCCATGCCACCAAGCAAGGAGGCAAATCAGTCATAGAATATGCTAATACTCTGCAAACTTTGTGGCAAGAACTTGACCATTATCAGGTCATTGAGATGAAAAGTCCTGAAGATGTTGTTTTTCTGAAAAAATTCATAGAAACAGAGCATATTTATGATTTCTTGGCTGGATTAAACCCTGAATTTGATCAAGGGTTCAAATTCTTGGAAGGGAGTCCATACCCTCACTAGTAAGAGGTTATTTCCCTGATTAAAGTAGAGGAGAGCAGAAGAAACGTGATGCTTGAGCCCCAGAAGATGAATGGGTCAGCAATGGTGATAAAGGCAGATAAACAAGACAAAGAAAGGAGTGATCAAGCCCAGCCTATGCAATCTGGAAAGGGCAACTTGTGGAAGGAAAATAAGGATAATCTATAGTGCATTTACTGCAAAAAACTGAGACACACAAAGGAGACCTGTTGGAAATTGAATGGGAAGCCACCAAGTCGTGAATGGGGAAATCGAGGAGGTCAATCACGACCACGGGTACATTCGGCTGAACAGAAGGAAGATGAAGAAAATCCAGCAACAGGGATTCCAGCAACAGGGAGTCTTAGCAATGAAGAGATTGAGAAATCAAGAGGTTTGTTGAGTTTCTTTGGACAGCCGAAAGGTACATGTTCCTTTGCTCTCTCAAGTAAACCTACATTCTCTCTGTATACGGACACCTCAGAAATACATCTAACATGAGGTGTTCCAAACTTTCCAGTTCCAAACTTTCCAGTTCCGCATTACGTAATTCACAGTTCAAATTGCTAATGGAGAACCTGATTTTTTCCCTTGTAAGCAACCCTCCATTGATTCCCATCTATAAGATGAATGAATGAGCTAGGTTAATATCACTATCCCATACTAAGGCTGCTCACTCCTGCCTTGTGCTCTGTGTGGCCTATAATAGTGTTTTACAGGCTTTTGTGTTGAACTTCCTTGAGTTATCTGCTATCCACTGAATTTCATTCTGCACTCCTTGACATCGTGGCAACTCTTCCATGATGAGACTGGCACTTCTACTGTTGTGGAAGGGCCATATCCATTGATTATTTCGAATAAGCATACTTACTTTAGTAGTTGGATTCACCACCAATTTCAAAACCCTATACTTTCTCCACTTTATATAGAGGACCTTGACAGTGCCAATTATCATACCAAAAAGACATGCTTTCTCCATTCCCAATCCTATGAAACACTTGACTCTGCATCCATTGGTTGGTCTCTAGAATTTCTTCTAGAATGCCTGACATATCTTGTCTTGACTGTAAGATCCAGATACTCTTGTGCTTAATGAATACATTGTGTATCTATTTCACCCATAAATCCTCCTTTTTGTAGCACAACCACTACAAATTCTGCCCCCTACTCACCCTACGATTCTTCCTTGCAGAATGGATGCCCTGTCATCTCCTTTCCTTCTTGTGTTATCAATACATACTAAAAGTTGTGACAGCCCTGAAGGTCAGCATTTGATGAACAACATATAATCCCCTTGGCTTTGAGAAGCTAAATTACTCCTATATTGAGTAGCCAAATTGTAGATCTCCTGAACCATAAATGTGGCGACTGTTTCAATCCATACAAGGCCTTCTTAAACTTGCAAGTAGTTTGAGTAGCCAAATTATTCCTATAACCTAATGGCACTTCCATATAGATTTCTTCCTTAAGTTCTCCATGCAAAAATGCCTTCTTAATATCAAATTGTTGCAATTTCCAATCATAGTTAGCTGCTAAAGATAAGAGAATTCTAACAATATTCACCTTTGCAGTCGGAGCAAAAGTCTCTAGGTGGTCAATTCCATAAGTTTGGGTATAACTTTCGGTCGTCAATCTGGCCTTATTTCTTTCAATTGATCCATCTTCCCAGTTGGCAGTTTCACCAACTTCCAATTTTTATTATTTTTCCAATGTATCCTTTTCTACATTCTTAGCTTGTTTCCTTTTCTCATTGGTTAAAGCCTTGGATAAACTGTGATTCAGTTTGACCATGCAAAGAAGTTTCAAAAATTATTACCTCATTCTCAAGATCAAGGTTGAAGTGTTGGACTTGCATAGAATTTGGAATAACCGTCTTTTTCCTTGGATATACGTTGCCAAATCTCATATTCTCAAGGGAAAATTTTTTCTTTTCTTGTTGATGTTGAGGTATAGGTTTAGACATAGGCTTAGAGGAAGATGGCAGGTCAAGCAAGAAGAAATCCTTGAGATCCCTTTATCCTTATTTACTGTTGTTGAATTCTCCCCTTGAACATAAGGGTGATGAAATCAGACTCATATTCATTGACAAAAGTTGGCAACACATCATTTTTTAATCAAAGTGTAACCTGCAAAAACCCATAACAGTAAAGGACCCCAAATATCATTGTGAATAAGATAAAAAGGATGAAATTTTTTGATTTCTAATTGGAAAAGATATACATTTGTGTTTGGCTATTGGAAGATTTTGAAAGAAAGGAGTGAGATAAATTGTCCTTAATTGTTTGATAGGTTAAATTCGTCAAGGTAGTGGAGGTCATAATGTAATCTAGCATGTCCAATCGTCTTTCTTGAATCTTCTTCTTGAAGCACAATAGTTTTGATGAAAAATCACAAAGCGCTTCACATCACTCATATTTTAAATCACAACAAAAAATGTAGAGTTTAATGAGAAATCAGCATTTAGCATCGTATCATTAGTCAACGGTCACATTTGTAATATTTTCTAAGCAGGAAGTGAGCAATTATTGGGTGAAGCTCCACTCTCATTTGTTTCTTTTGGATTATTCAGACCCTTGCTGCTACCAATATGGATAATCAAGAACTGACTGAAAGCATGCAAAAGCTACTGATTGTAATGCAAAGATTGGATGAGAAAATTGCCCCGATGCTAGAAATTGATGGAGAACTTTTCAACAAAAGGTTAGATCAGGAGGCTGGCCATGAATTCTGGAAGACTTTGTTCACAATTAATGTCCCAAACTACATTTTCTTATCCGTTTATTTTTTATTTAGTGTTGAATGGGTGGAACAGCAGTAGGGTTGAGGTTATATGTTGCTGGTTACTTCATACTTGTTCAAATATCAGTATGGTCATCTATTAATCAATAGAGCAAAAATTTCTATGTGCTAGGTGAATTTTATGATGAAAATAAATTATGTGAATACTATTGGTCTATATTTATTAGATTCATGCCAAGGAATCCAAGAATTTATCATGCTGTCTGTAATTTCTGCTATCAGGTGGGGATATCTTTCACGTGCAGGCCTTTGGGATAAAAGTCATTTGATGAGACAAATTGAGAAGTTAGTGGTTATGCCTGAACTTTTCCTCAAGTTTATTTTATGTTTGCATTGTGAGTTAAACCTGGTGAGTCTAACTTCTTGCAATTGTAGGTACGCTGACATTTATACATCCAGGGTGTCAAACTTCTTACACTATACACCCTTCATGTACTTCCAGTCACAGGAACAGGTACTGTTGTTCATTATTTATTATGATTCTTGTTGTGTTCTTTTACCCTTTTTTAGGCAAAGGGGAGGCAGTTGTTTAATGTGGGAAACAAAAAAAAAAACATTTAGTAATCAAATTTGATGATTTGGATAGAATTGACATGAATGTTATTTGTGTGGTGTGGCAGACGCTAGCTCACGATTCATATTTGTACTACCAGTCACAGCCAGCTTCTGACCTTGAGAATTAGGGCCATTTCATGTTGTAATATTCTAGCAGTATCAATAAATACTTTGGGAAGGAATTATTCAATTTAGTGACTGGCCATGTTAATGGTTGAAAATTAAAGCTGCATAAAGTGTTGGAGGAGGTTGGTGTGGGAGCCAAAGCTGATGCAAGTGTTTGGATCGTTTTGTACAAGAGGACTGATGGCTACTTCCAAAAATTAGTAGAGGTAAATGTGTTGTACATCAGATTTGAACAGAACAGGGTGGGTGAGGGCAATGTGCCAAATTACTAGAGACTACAAACGTTGGATATGAGGATCTTATCTAATAAGAAAGCAGTTCTTTTGTTTTATCTCTATTTCCTCATTTTCTACTTATCTCCCTTCATATTAAAGGGGGCTCTCTCGGATTCAATGCTTCTGCCAGGATGTTAGTTTGTGGAGTTGTTACTACTTGCTAAAAGTGAAAAGGATTGAAAGAATTTCTTATATGTGCATAATAAAACGTAGATTACACAAATTGAAAGAACAAAGAGGAAAAAGAATCTGTAGTTGCATTTGGTTGAAAGAATGAGAGAGGCATTTGCAGGTGCAAGAATGCATTGAAATTTATTGGTATCGCCAAAGCTTGAACTCATCGTAGAACTTTGTCTCCTTTATTTTTTTTGGGTTCTTTTTTGAGGAGAACTATTCAGTACCTGTTTGGATGAGCTTATATCAGTAGAGTTTTTGTCAGTAAAGTTTTTATCAATAGAACCTTTTTGAAATGTTCCAAATTTGAACTTCTTAAAAAGTCATATATTAGTTTCTGAAAAAGTCATTTTTATTAAAAAAGTATTTTTAAATTTTACGGCCAAATATTCTTTTTTTTTAAAATAACTTTTGCAGTAAAAAAAAAATTTTTTACCCTCCAAAAATTGATCCAAACAGGGACTCAGTCTATTACTCAGTTAGGGCAGATGGTTATTCTGAGTTCATGATGTCGATACTTAGAAAAGTTTTACTCCATCTATTGCTCGACTTTTGTAATCCACATTCATTCATTGTCTAGTTCGGTTCACGGTCTTAAAAGCTGTGCTGAACATAGCTCTGTGAAGCATCGAAGAGAGTATCACGGGTTGAACATGTGCAAATTGATTTTTAGAAATATAATATTGATGCTTGCTTGCAATGTTTCATGGCAGAAATATGTGAGTTGTGAAAAGCACTCCATTATAGTCTCATTACTAACTAGGAATTTTGGGTGTCTTTTCTATTAAATTGATGACGTTAAAAACTGAAAGCTCAAAAGAATGGAAGCTTGCACTTGCGTATCCTATGATGCCTACCAAAACTAACATTGGGACAATCAGGGGGAAGTCTTAAGTGTTCTTCATTGTACTTAATGGAGACGAGGCAAAGTCCGTGTGGTGGAGCTGACAAAGCATATTTGGCAAGTTCCTTGCGATCACGAGTTGCCAAAATCTGGGGAACAATAGCAGGAGGAATTGCTTCCCTTCCAATTTGAAGTAGCAAAGCAACCTGCACTAAGTGAATCACAGGAAGGACTTGATGTATTCAGAATCTAAGTCCAAATCTCATCTCACATCTACTTCTCCAAAACATAACAGCATCCATCCATCCATCCATTATGCTCAAGTTATTAACTAAGCTATGGCCAATTTTGCTGTCAAAAACGCAATAACAAATTAGAACTCTTTTATCAGGCATTCTTTTTTTTCTTTTTTCTGGAAAAGCAGTTGCTTACCATGTTCCTGACTTGTCTATACATGAAACCCGAGCCCTCAACTTCTAACTGCACAAGATGTCCCTGCATCAAAAACAGCTGAGCATGAGTTTTAAGAGCCTATTTCTAGAATTCAGAACTGAAATCAGACACATATAGAATGTTATTCAAGATCTGGTGGAACTGTGTTCCTATACTTTCAACCCAGCTATACACTGCTATCAGATAAACAAATTTTTCTTTTCCTTTTCGAGGAAGCATGTTAATAAAACTGGTAATTACCATCTCAATGACATCAAAGTGAAAGATGGTCTTGACTGGATCAGGAACTCCATCGTTATGTGAAGCATTTACAAATGCAGAGAAATCATGGTTTCCGATAAAATGCTTCGCTGCTTCTTTCATGACAGTTACATTCAGCTTATAGGCACTATGGTAAGCATATTGACGTAGAAATGGGTCCATGATGGTGTCGTTATATATCTTATAGTGATAAACCTTGCTCTTGGCTGAAAATCGCGCATGAAATTCAGGAAGCGCAGGGCTGACTTCTCTAATGCGAATATCAGGAGGAAGAAGACCGTTGAGGGCTGCATGAACACTGTCCAATCTCTCATAGTTGAAAGGTGTAACAAAGTGAGCCACCTGAAAAGCTTGCAGTAAATATAATGTTTCGACTAACACAGCCTCATTTCTTTCTTCGAATAAATCCTGAAAAAAGAAAGAAGCATTGCGGACCTGACCCCAGGCATGAACTCCTGCATCAGTCCTACTAGCGCCAACAAGATGAATATCCTTCCTTTGTAGTTTTGTAACTCTAAGTAAAGCTTGTTCCACTGTGCACTGAATAGTTGGAGGATATAGCTGAAATTGCCAACCTGATCATAATGACATCCATCTTCTTGGCTGTGAAACTAATTTTGGATGACTAGAACGAAGAAAATTGTGGATTTTGCACTTGGGGTAACGTAAATAGTGTAGGTAATGCACTCGTCTAACCGAAATGCAACAAGCTCACCCAACCTCGCTTTTTCTCCCACGAATACATTTCCGAACGCAGCTAAGAAAATTCTTCCTTCTTTCCGCATGAAGAATAGTTTAATAGTGTTGACAAGTTCGAGTTCTTTTCTTATTATTAGTTTGTTTTATTAGATGAAGAAGAAGAGGAGACCTTGTTATCCAAAGTGCAGACAGAAGCGGAAACAGCCAGAAATAGGTAATGTTAATGGAGATGGAAGAAAACCAAAAGTTAAAAGTACCTGCATATTGGGCGCCGTCGTAAGCAATAACCAAACGCCACTTGAAGCCATTACTTTCGCATATGGAACTGGAATGAATTGGCTTCACCGTCCGTTCCTTTTCACCATCACCACCATACCCGTCCTGTAACAATTTTGAAAGAAAGGGAAAAAAAAATCCACCTTTACCGTCAATCCCTCCACTCCAATTAGAAGAAGAAGAGGAAGCAGAGAGGGAAAGATGATGGGATCTTTTTCACTTAACAAAATACAAATGGATGCAGAAGAAGAAGATGCAATTACAGTTGCGGAAGAAAGATAACGATAAGGATGGCCTGACACCGAGAGTGAGGATAGCATAACGTATCCTGTTAATCTCCCTCCCTCAGCCCTACTTAACTAGTTTTCGCTACAGAGCAACCACGTTTCACAAAATCAAGAGACGAAGAATTAAAAATTAAAATGGCCCAATTCTTCTTATCCTATCGGTTAAAACAGAAGTATGCACGATTGATTAGGGAAAACATCAACCCTAATGTGGAGATCAGCATATACCCATTTGTCCAATTGGATAAAGATGAAAACTTTGTTTCTGAGATCTCTAATTGCCTGCAGTTTTTCTCCTCCTTAGGAATATAATCAATTAAGCATAGCAACTCATGGATAAAAGAAACGGGGCCCTTAAACGAGGAAATATGTGTCCCCATTTTTCCAATACCTTCGGACGTGTAACGCAAGATTTTCACTGGCTTGTTCATGGATCTACGAAACTTGCAAAGGGTGTCCCAATTTACAGCGGGAATGAAAATAAGTTATATGAAACATATTTGTATTACTGTTTGTTACAGTGGGAATGAAACAGTTAGGAAGCAATCATGTTCTGTTGGAATGAAAATAGTCATCGGATATTTGTCAAAAGCAAACATCAAAGCTGTCCTTGGCAGATATACGCATCAATATTTTCATCAACCCCACTGACTTGCAGTAAGAACATGAACTCAATTCGTACATGTGAAGGAGCTACTGCAAAAGCTGGGCATCCTGCAACTAGAGGTTGGATGGGAAGCATCATAAAGGATAAACTGAAAGCTTCGCCCAACAACAAGCCAAGGAACATTTTAGAGGGTATCAAGCAAGATTATGGGATTCAATTGAGCTACGCTCAAGCATGGCGTGCAAAGGAGATTGCTAGATTGCAGCTTCAGGGTTCATATAGAGAGGCATATAATCAACTATCTTTTTCCCGTGAAAAAATAAAAGAGACCAATCCTGGCAGTATTGCTACATTCTTCACGAAGGATGATTCAACCTTCCACCGTCTTTCCATTTCATTTTATGGCTCAATCTGTGGCTTTCAGCAGGGATGTCGTCCTCTTATTTCCTTGGATAGCGTTCCTATGAACTCAAGGTACCAAGGAACTTTGTTGGGTGCAACTGCTATTGATGCAGATGATGGCATTTTGGTGTGGTGGATATTGCAATAGAGCCTAATTGGCATTGGTTTCTTTTAGAACTGAAGTCGGCCATTTCTAAATCACGCCAAATTACATTTGTTGCAGATTTTCAAAATGGCTTATTGGCTAAGGTATTTGATAACTTTTACCACAGTTATTGTCCCCGCCATGTCACTGAAAAATTTTACAAGGATTTGAAGAGACAATTTTCCAATGAAGCTCATCGTCAATGATTTTTATTCTGCTGCCTATGCACCTAATGCTGAGGAATTCAACCATTATGTTGGGAACATAAATAGCCTTTCTGCGGAAGCTTATGATTGGGTTATGCACAGTGAACCTGAACACCGCGCAAATGCATGGTTTGGTGGAGATAGTTATAATCACATGACATCAAAGTTCGGACAGTATTTCTACAGTTGGGTATCAGAACCACGAGAGTTGCCAATAACGCAAATGATTGATGTAATTAGAGGCAAGATGACGGAGTCATTTAATAGCCGTCGAGTAGAATCCAAACAATGGATCACCAAGTTAACTTCATCAAATGAGGTGAAGCTACAAAAGGAAATTTCTGATGCTAGGCCTCTTGAAGTATTGCTTTGCCGTGGTAGCACTTTTGAGATTCGTGGGGAATCTGTTCACATTGTTGATATCGATCTTCACGAGTGTAGTTGCAGAGGAAGGCAATTAACTGGCTTACCTTGCTGTCATGTTGTTGCTGAATCTAGATGTATTGGGATAAGTCCGTACGATTATTGCTCTATATATTTCACATTAAAGCTACTAATTCGCATATGCTAGATCGATTATATTTTTTCTCTTTTCAATGATTAAATATAATTAATTAAAATATATTAAAATTTGATGTAAAACAAAAGTTTAACAAATGTTTTATTTTTCAAAATTTTTCAAAATTTTTATTTTTTAATATTTTTAACAAACTAACCACTATCAATATTAATAGTAATCATTCCTCCATCTTAACCAACCATCATAATTATAATGATTATATTCATTCTCATTTTTTACGATATTCATTCTCTTTTTATTGTCATTCTCCCATTTGAACCGACCGCCTCTTAAATGTTCAGGGTGAAAAGGGGAATAGGTGTTAGAACATATCTGCATGTGAAGTTATGTATATCTTGTTAGAGTTTATGGAGCAACTGGCACACATTAAGACTGCATTTATCTTGCTAAAGTCTCCGTATGTGAGACTTGTAAATTTTTCTGTTCTTGATTAATCAAACATCAAAGACATAAATCATAAATGAATCATGAATCATACGTAAATCATTTGTGTCTATTCAGATCTTGAATATAATAATAATCAAATAGATGAAGCAATTAAATCACTTATCTTGAGCGGAATTCGTCAAGATGTAGAGAGAAAGCTTTTACCAATTACGAACTAGTTTCTCTCTCTTAACTCTCTTTTTGTATGATAACTTGATGGATAGCTCAATACACAATACTTCTTTAGGGTAGAAAGAGGACTAGTTTATATACATTTCTTTGTTGACATTAAATCTTGTATGTCCATCAAGTACTAAATTAATGGTTAAGATTTAATATACTATTAAACTAAGAAAATCCTAAAACAAGTTTAATATGGGCTTGTAGAAAATCTGAGCCACAATATCAGGTCATATTTCTTACATTCTCCCACTTGGCCAGATGTTTACATTTAATAGTATAACATGAGGCCATTAAGAATTAAATCTTATAAACCGTTAACATCATAAGCACGCCAACACAACAAATCACATAATGTGAGTTATGGCGGTCATACACAGTACAGTAGTATATTCCCTTTCATATACCAACCACTACATTAAGAACTTGTTATGTTTAGTTCCATAAGTTCTATATAAACAACATATAGTCTACATATTTGTTATGAAAATACATATAAATTTCTTATTCAAACAATCATGTATATATAAACATAATGAATAAGAAATATAAAATTCAGAAACATATTATTATTGAGCCCAAGAGTGCTAAAACATCATCATCAAATGTTATTATCAATCATCAATATAACCAAGACTCATCCTAAGCACATGTCCTTTGAATGTCTTTGGTTGTAAACCTTTAGTTAGATGATCTGCTACCATGAGATCCGTTCCAATATGTTATATATACACTCTTTGTTTTTTAATCTCTTCTTTAACAATAAAATACTTTAATTCCATGTGTTTTGCGCCTCTGAAGTATTTGTTGCTTTTAAAGAAGAAAACTGCTGCAGAATTATCACAATAATTTTTCAACGACTTCCTTACTGTGTCGACAACCTCAAGCCCTAAAATAAAGTTTTGCATCCATAATGCTTGAATTGTAACCTCATAACAAGCTATAAATTCTGCTTCCACAGTGGATGAAGCAATGATAGACTGGCACTTTCCATGAGATTGCTCCTTCAGTTAATAGGAACAAATAGCCAAATGTTGACTTTCTATTATCAACACACCCGACAAAATTTGAATATGAATATCCAATCGCTTCTAAATGATTAGGCCTCTTATAAGTGAGCATGTAATCCTTTGTTTCTTGAAGATATCTCATCACTTTCTTTGTGGCCTTCCAATGATCAATACCATTATTACTTTGATATTTACCCAGCATCTTTACTACAAAACCGATGTTAGCTTTAGTATAGGTTTGTAGGTACATCAAATTGCCCACAACAGAAGCATATGGAATTGTTTCCATTTCCTTACGTTCCACATCATGCTTTGGACATTGCATAAGACGAAATTTATCTCCCTTTTGAATCGGAACTACATATGTTGAGCACTTACGTTAAATTTCTCAAGAGTTTTCTCAATATAGGTTTTCTGAGACAATCCTAATAAATCTTCTGATCTCTTATGAAATATTGAAATTCCAATCATCTAAGATGTTTGTCTCATACCTTTCATTTAAAAATTCTTAGAAAGAAATTCTTTGGTCTTATGCAACAAACCCAAGTCATTAACAACAAGTAAAATGTGATCAACATACAAAACTATAAATATAAACTTACTCCCACTGATCTTTTAGTAAATACACCGATCAACAAAGATTTCCTCAAAATCGAAAGAAGTAATGGTATTATTGAACTTAATATATCATTGCTTGAAATCTTATTTAAGTCTGTATATTGACTTCTTCAATTTATACACCATACTTCCCTTACCTTCAATAGAAAAACCTTCAGGTTGATCCATGTAAACTTTCTCCTCAAGATCCTCATTCAAAAAGGTTATTTTCACATCCATCTGATGTAGCTTTGAATCAAATTGAGCCATTAATGCTAAAATTATTCTCAATGAATCTTTCTTTAAGACAGGTGAAAATGTCTCATTATAATCAATGCCATCTTTCTGTGTTTAACCTTTAGCAATAAGTCTAGCTTTATATCTTTCAACATTGTCATTCAAGTCGCGTTTGGTCTTAGAGACCCATTTACGGCCAACTCGTTTAGAACTTTCTGGCAAGTCTACAAGATCCCAGACATTATTTTGAGCCATTGATTTCAGTTCTTCTTTCATAGTATCAATCTATCTTTCGAACTTATCACTACCTATGGCTTGTGAAAGCGAAACAAGATCATTATCAATGCTATAATCATAATCCAACTCTTGCAAATAAACCAGATAATCATCAGAAATAGCCGACCTTCTAACCCTTACAGGTTTATTTAAAGCTATACCAACCAGTTCATTTGCATGAGTTGGTGGTAAGTTAGGTTCTTCATGAGGTGCTTCTTCACTATCTAAATGTTGTCCTTGTTCCACAAGATATGCATAAGATGAAATTAAAATTAAAATTTTGATTATAGGTCACAATATCATTAATATCACCAAAACATTAGAAGTCAAAACTTAAAATCAATTCGTGCATCATCAAAACTTCATGGGTTAAAACAATAATTTTCTATTCAAAAAACCTAATTCCAAAAGTTATGAAAGATGCAGCAATACATAGTAAATTTCTAGAATTGAAAAAATGCCCACACATGTCTCTTACTACCCTTCCATGAGGTTAAACAACGTATCCATCTTAAACCCTTTTATTTACTTGCTCCAATTCCTTGATTTCGGTATGTACTCAAACATATAAGCAAAAGACAATAAAAGAGAAGACACGACAAGGTGACGTGTGCACATATTCAATGGACCAAATGACAATGAAATGCCATTGAGGAAATAGAAAATGACATTCCAGAGAAACCCACCACCACTCGTGATCGTCACTCAACCTAGGCTTGGTTTGGGGGAGCGGTGGCAGTTGACAACCTACTGAAATTATAAGTACTTATTCTCAATAAGTACTTATGTGTTTGGGATTGCTGTTTTGGTAACTGCTGAAACGTGAAAATAGGTATTTGGCAAGTGTGGTTGCTGAAAAGAGATAAAATGACTAAAAAATTCATTGATTTAATAAACTATTAATTGTTGTATAAATAATTAAAA